>QFET01003044.1:0-48286 GCA_003316355.1 Tuber calosporum
AATTGGTATTGGACCGATCGTCAAAGACTAGTCATCCTGAAAGCCAGCGGCAAGACCGGCTGAACCGGAACGAAGCCGTATTGGTCGACAACCAAGTTGGCCGCTTGGTATTCTAAGAAACTATTGGCAAGTTCCAAACTGGACGGCCATAGTTTGAACAGCAGGACGACGGCTGTTATCTCTTACCGAGAAGGTGTGAACACCCGCGGAGAAAGAAGATCTCTGATCACGCCATTAGCTGTGCAGGGGAAAAAACTTTCTGGGTCAAAGGGGGTTCGCTGTTGAATTTTGTTGTGAAAATTGTTAGTAGATACTTGGTTGTATGAAGAACGGATGTAGTCCGCGAACACTCAGACGCGGGATATAAATATCGAAGTGCCTCCCTAGCTTTAGCCATAATCAAGCAACAGAGAAGAGATCTTATCAATATCATATGTTCTACCTTGAAATCTTGAGCCTTCCTAGACAATCTCCGTCTACGATTTGATTTCTTAAGCATAGCCTGATTCGCTTGACCTTAGAATCGGCTACCCTTAACAGTATATTGATATTTCTCCTTGTTACCAAGACTCAATACATGACTATCGGATATCTCGAAGTCATACCTCTGGAATCACACCAGCTCATAGCTGATTCCACCCTTCTTGACAAGTCGATTCTTGAACCTCGTCTACCAAACTTTGTCACTTCTATCGAAACCCTCCTGTACGACTCCCTTCCGGAGATCGAATTCCTACCATAGCCCTACGAATCCTCCTGTTTCTCTGATCCTAAACTCGTTCCTACCCCCCAAGATTTCGCAGAAATCTATTAGGAATTTTACGGCCCATCCTTCCAGTGGCACCCTTTCGTCGTATACGTCAGGGAGGAAAGTGGAACCTCCAGTTCTTTCTCCTCCAATATTTCCTTTACACCTTCAATTTGGGGATTTGGCAGACACCCCAATTCCCAAAAAAAGGCGACAATGGCTCGACAATTGACTGTCGACACGGACAAGGCTATGTCCGACATAGATGAAGTTTCTCTGGTGGGAAGTGACCACGCACCTGGACGCTCCAGGTCACCTCTGGCACTCCACCACCTCTCACAGGCAAGTGGGGTCTGAAAATCGGCCTCTGCTACTCGATCAAGCACCCCTCGTCCCCCCGACGCCAGGAATCCAGCTATGTAAAGACTAGCTGAAAGCATCGGCCAGGCAATGGGATACTTCGACCGTACCCTCCAGGTATCGCTTGATATGCAACATTTGGCCCACCGTGAACTATCTAGTCAAGCTCAGGACCAGGCAAACCAACTCCAGCACCATGCCCAACGAATTACCCTTGGGGAACAAATAATTGGTCAAGAGTTGAAACAAGTAAATTCGGGACTTGAAATGTTAGCAACAGAAACCGCTGCACTTCAAAATGCAACCACCAAATGGTTGGAGGCAAAGTTGCGAGAGCAGGAAGAACGGGCTACATACCATAAAGCGGTAAGTACCCAACTGCATGCTAACATGGGTGCAACAGGACAAGAGTCGCTGGACCGTGATCGTCAGCTGGAACAGGCTTTGGCTAATCAAAAAGCCAAGCTCCTGCAAAGACAAGTAGCCGCAAAAAAGGACCATGAGCGGACCAGGCAGGAGTTACGAGAACTTCACCAACGCCTAGAACAAGAACGGACAGAGAGAGAGGCCTCTGTGGCCAGACAGGATGCCGCATCTGATCAACTAAAACGAATGTTGACTCGGATGAACGAAACTTTAGTGCAACTACAAGTTGCAAGGAACCCACCAAGTGTGTGGGAAACAGTGGCACCACAGCCGGTGGAAAATCCGGGTTTGGAGAAATGGACAACGGCTGATTGAAGAGAAGAGTTCCGGTTTATTCCCAGTAGAGACAAAGGAAAGGGAGTGGATCGCGGAGATGGAAACAATGGTGGGGGGAAAGCACCACCACCACCTCCTCCAGCGAATGCACCCAATCCAGGAGACGATGACCCAGGCTCGGAAGACGAAGGTGGTCCCTCTAAACGAGGGGGTGAGCCATCACGAAGACCCTTACCGGGTCGAAAAGTCGAATCCGAATCTGATGCATGGGTCGACCGACTGGGGCAAGCATTGTCAAGGACCAACCGCTGGCAAGCGGATCCACCTTTCAAGTTTGAAAACAAACCTACTCAGGATGTGCGAGTATAGTTACTAAATTGCGAGGACTACTTTGGGAGAAACCCAAGGTAATGGGAAGACGATGAAGAACGCATCGAATATGCGTTGGAAAGAATGGAAGGAACCGAGGTGGCCCCTTTCGCCATTACTTACCGCAAGAAAATGACCGTGGACGTCGGATTTCCTAACCATGAGGGTTATGATTTTTGGATTACGTTCCGAGCAGAAGTTACAGAACGATTCTCTGTACTGCAAAAGGCACAGAAAGCCTTAGCCGAAATGGAGAGGGTTAGGTATACAGGGGACATAGAGAAGTATCTCCTTACCATGGAAAACCACAATATCGAGGCAGAAGTATCGGGCATCGCTTGGAGAACCATAATTCAGCGGCAACTTCCTATTGAGGCCATGCGTACGCTATCACATGAGAATCATGACTTGGATAGCGACTGGATCAAGGCAGTGCGCAGGGTTACGAAAGCGGAAGAATCGTTCAAAGAACAGCAAGGGCTATTTAGAAAAAACGACCAGGGAAAAAGTGACTCCCAGAAAAGAAAACGGGAGGAGGAATCCAAACCTAGCAAGACCACTGCAGGAAATAAAAAACGCAAAACCTATACAGCAGCTGGTAGGGCGGCCTACAAGTTGAAAAAACAAGCGGAAAAATGGAAAAAAGCCCCCACTGAAGGAAAGGTTGAGCACACAAATTGGATTGAAGCTCATAATGGAATACCTAAAGAAAAAATAGAAGATCGGAAAAAAGCCAATCAATGCACACGATGCACATTGGCTAACCATACTTGGAAGTACTGTCGGAAGCAGGCCCAAGTATCCGTTATTGGACAACAACGGGGAACTCAAAGACCCCCATTTCGAAGACCCCAGGCTACACACAGGCCCAAGGGGCAAATAACACCCGCACCACGGGTGAACCAGGTCAACCGGCCCAGAATATGGGAACTGGACGACATGGACGAATCTTAAGTAGTTTCAAGGCACCGGAAGCGACGGCGACTGGGTACTCGGTTACGGACCTCTTACCAAAATCGAAAACAACAATGGGGCTCGACCTCTGCAAGGTCCTACTAGCAGGTATTCCGCGCTTCTCCGTGGTAAACTCAAACCCAAAGCGAGAGTCACACAAAGCAATCCAGACCTACGGGAGTATCGCAGACCTAAGAATGACAGGCGAGCAAGAAGCGATTAACTTGGACGGCGGCTCGTGGTAGTCCGAGCCTAACTTCCGGTTCCTCAAACTCAAAAAGAAGAAAGCGGGGCGTCACATTTGATGCATATCGGACCTCAGTACGGAAGGCGGTCAATAAACCCGCATCCTTCTAAACCCCTAAATCCTTACAAGAGATCCAAGGAAGAGTGGACAGACCAGCGCTGACTAAGGACTTGTTAAGAATGACAAGGGGAAATTAGTCTAGCCTGGATCGTGAGAAGCCTTCCAGGAACAAAATATATTACAGGTCGGCTGGACAACGGAATAGTTGGAGAAACGGAACAGGAACCCGGACATCAAGAAAAATGAAGATGAAGAGAATGAGTAACCACGGCTACCTAGTTCACACGCTAAATGGAGCGGGGTAAATCCGTCACGAACCTGGACTCCGGCTTTGTGGACGGGATAGGCACGATAGACTCATGGGGTAAACGAGGCGATGCGTGAAGAATCCCCGGAGCCCAAATACGCTGATATAGTCAAAATGATACGAGTACGGCTCCAGTGGAGACAAAAGCGTGGGCAGAGAAGGGCAAACGGCAGGTGTATGGGAACCCTTCGGCAAGGGGTAAAGACCGCTAGTAGTGGGCTGCCCAGTACACCAAAGACAGAGATTCTAGTTTGTCTGAGGAGGCTTAAATAGCTGAAACCGTGCAGGCATGGTAACAAACACCCTAAGTTACCACAATAACTATAATGTCATACAAAAGACCTGCACAGGCCCATAGCGGCCCGAATAAAAGAAATAAAACAGAAGCACCTGCCCCGCCATATTATTCCTGCCCTGAAGGCTGGGCAACCATCGAAGCAAATGGAGAACAAAAACATATTCGTGTACTATTAGACTCGGGGTCTATTATATCCTAATTAACCAATAGCTGGTTAATAAACATCGCCTACCATACTACACGCGTACAAATATCTTGGACATTTACACCTTTGAAGGAACCACAGCAGCCAATGGGGGAAAACAGTACACACACCCATTTCTGTTGGAGATCGGGGAAAATGACCACCGATCTCACATTTCATGCGAAATTTGCCAATGCTGGCAAATATGACCTTATCATCCCTTTAGGATGGTGGCATACAGAACATCCTATCAGGCACAGCGAGGACGCGCAAAAATGGACATTTAAAGACGAGAAATGCCAAAGTCATGTTAATGATGAAGGCATAGACTTGACATTTGTAAGGGACGAAACCGGGGCCTACGACCCTGAAGCACGATACATTGGAAGAATTGAAATGGCACCCGCTCTTGAGCCAAAAGAGATTCTGCAAATACCTCAGGAATATCAGGAATTCAAGGGGGTTTTTGCACCAGAAACGGCAGAGAAACTAGCCGGAAGAAGAACGTTTGACTACGCAATTGACTTAATACCCGGTGCGGTACCGCCCTGGAGTCCGATATATCCCATTTCAGCCCACCAGCTGGATTTGCTTAGCAAATACCTGCAGAAAATGCAGGATCAGGGGAACATCGTGGAAAGCAAATCTCCCGCCGGGGCTCCGATTTTATTTGTCCCTAAACCTGACGGTTCGATGAGGCTTTGTGTGGACTACCGACAGTTGAATAAGCTGACGGTGGCCAACAAATACCCACTGCCCCTGATGAGCGAGCTCAGCGACTGAGTGGCTGGGGCCCAAATATTCACCAAACTCGACTTAAAAGATAGTTATCATCTGCAAAGGATAAAAGAAGGAGATTAGTGGAAAACCGCATTCCGGACCCGATACGTCCACTTTGAATACAAAGTAATGCCTTTCGGGCTGGTAAACGCGCCAGCCACTTTCCAGGCCATGATGAATAAAATTCTACGTGAATTTTTAGATCATGGAGTGGTGGTCTACCTAGACGACATCCTGATTTATTCCAAGACAGAGAAAGAGCACGTTGACCTGGTAAAAAAGGTACTCTCTCGCTTGGAAGAATATGATATAGTGGTATCAACCACCAAGTCGGTCTTCCACGTAAAAACCGTGGAGTTTTTGGGCTATATTGTGGCAATCGACGGAGTCACCATAAGTGAAAGAAAGGTCGAGAGCATAAAAAATTGGAAGGCACCAAGGTCTGTTAAAGAGGTGCAAATATTCATTGGCTTTGCCAATTTTTACCGAAGTTTCATTAAAGATTTCTCCAAAATCTGCAAACCAATTACCGAAACGTTGAAGGGCGACCCCAGGATATTCAGCTGGGGACCAGAACAAGATGCGGCATTTGAGGAACACAAACGAAGATTCATCTCTGCCCCAATACTCTGTCATTTCTACACGGACAGAGAAACCATTGTGGAAACCGATGCGAGTGATTTGGCACTTGGGTGTGTCCTCTCACAGTTAGAGGAAAAAAAGCTACATCCTGTAGCCTTCCACTCACGAAAGCTGAGCCCCGCCGAACGAAATTATGAGATCCATGATAAAGAGCCTCTAGCGATCCTAGAAGCATTCAAAGAGTGGAAACAATACTTGGTGGGGACAGAAAAACTGGTGACGGTCTACACTGATCACCAAAACCTACAAAATTTCCTTACGACCAAGGGATGGAATCAGCGGCAAATACGCTGGGCTCAACAACTGGCGAACTACAATTTCAAAATTGTCTGTCGACTAGGTAAACGCGGAGGAAAGCCTGATGCATTGAGCTGACGGCCGGAGTACCGTCCTGAGGAGATAGCTGCGCATAGCGAACAATCTATACTCAAGCCTTCTCACTTCCAAATCACACTGGTGCATTTAGGCCAACTAGAAAGAAAGGAAGAATTAGGTGGCACAGAGACTACAGGTTCCTTGCGAATAAAGTTGCAAACTCCAAAAGCACGAATGCCTACGAAAGGGTCCCGACTAGCTGCCGGACACGACTTGTATCCATTAGATAATTTCATAATTCTTGCCCCAGGGCAACCGCTGGTAGAAACAGGAATTCCGTTAGACTGCCACCGGGAACATACGCGCGCTTAGCACCACGCAGTGGAATGGCCGCCAAATATGGAATCAGCATTGGCGGAGGAGTAATCGACGCTGATTAGACAGGAGAAGTCAAGGTTATCATAATGAATCATGGAAACCAAGATTACCAGGTTCGCAATGGGGACCGAATGCCACAAATGATCATTGAGAACATACATATGGCCGAAGCAATAGAAGTTGACAGACTAGCTGAAACTGTCAGGGGCAAGGGCGGATTTGGAAGCACGGATGTATCACCCAGACGATCAGCTGCAACAAAGACCCAGGTAGTGGTTGCATACTTGCAAGCAGACTAGGCCGAATATGAGTTTCTCGATGAAACAGAGTTTCAAGCAAAACAAGACCAAGGAATACTCCTAATGTCTAATGCTATAATATCCAAGGTCGATATTAGGAAATACGACCAAACATTATTAAAAACCATCAAAGAGGCAGGAGAGGACGATCGAGACTGGCAGGAACGCAAGCTAGATTTGGAAACGTTAACAAATGAGGGCAAACCATTACCAAGTCACTGGGCAGTAACTGAAGGACTGATATACAATAAGAATCGCTTATACATTCCAGACAACCAACAGCTGCAGACAACTATAGCCAAAGGATGCCACGACTCCAAGGTAGCTGGACACTTTGGACAGGAGAAGACTCTGGAAATTGTTACCAGGGACCTTTATTGGAAAGGACTGACAGCATGGATAAATGACTACGTACGGTCATGCGATGAATGTCAACATACTAAATCCCCACGACATGCGCGGTTCGGTCTACTGCAGCCCCTAGAAGTTCCGTTCGCAGCCTGGTCATCAATATCGAGAGACTTCATCACACAACCACCAGAATCACAAGGAAGAACTCAAATTATGGTAGTTGTTGATCGGTTTACAAAGATGGCTCACTTTATAGGGTTGGAGAACAACGCAACGGCTAAGGATGTGGCGAATGTATTTCTACGAGAAATCTGGAAGCTACATGGACTTCCGGCAGAAATTATCTTAGACATGGACGCAAAATTCTAGGGAGAATTCTGGGAATCGCTTTACAAAAGTCTGGGAATAAAACGAAAAATGTCAACAGCATACCATCCGCAAACTGAGAGACAAACTGAAAGGACCAACCAAGTGCAGAAAGGATACCTAAGAAACTTTGTCAATTACGATCAGGACGACTGGTATCAGCTGTTGCCGTTGGCCGAGCATGCCTACAATAACTCACTCACAAACGCACATAGCATGTCCCCATTTTATGCCAACTATGGGTTCCACCCACAAACAGAATGAATGAAAGAACGCGAAGCCCAAAATCCTGGAGCAGGAATCTATGCCCTCTGGATGCAAACGATCCATCAACAAGTCAGAGATGCCTTAGAGCAAACACGGGAAAACATGAGTAGATATTACGATCGCAAAGCAAAACAACAACCAGACATAAAAGTCGGGGATCAGGTTATGCTCAACGCACGAAATATCCGCACTAAGCGACCATCCAAGAAACTTAGTCCCAAACTCTATGGCCCTTTTAAGGTATTGGAAAAGAGAGGAGAACGCGCTTTCAAACTGGAAATATCGCCACGATGGAAGATACATCCGATATTCCATGTATCACTGTTGGAACCATACCGGATATCGAAACGACCGGCCCGGGAACAACCACCCAGACAGCCGGAAGAAATAGATGCGGACTTAGAATGGGAAATCGAAAGGATAGTGAAGAGTGAAATAATCTCTAACACTAGAAGGGTTCGCGGTCGAAATCGACAAATGCGCGAACTACGATATTTCGTGAAGTGGACAGGGTGTTCAGAAGACGAGAACACATGGGAACCACCGTAGCATTTAGAGCGGGCAAAGGATTTAGTGGAGGAATTTCATAGGGAAAATCCAGATATGCCAAAGCGGGCAGATGTTGAATAACATGGAAAAGGTTTTCCTAGTGTGGACAAGCAAACGCATTAGGTTTTTTACCCAACCAAGTTGAGTTCAAAAAAGTATACTTTGTATTATATATTTCGTTTGTTATGGAAAAACAGAAGGCAGGGTAACCTAAGAACCGACCAAACGGTTCGAGACGAACCTTTGGAGGATGGAGCTCGTGTTAGGCACATAACTCCCATGAGGGCCCAAAAGAGCAGCTTGAGAGCTCTGGGCCTGAAACTCCACAGACTAATACCCCCCTCCGGCCCCGACGTTGGCCCCGGACGACAGCACTGGCGCCTTCTGCAGTTGCTCGCAATCATAGAAAGAAGAAATATTGGAACCTTTCTCGTAACCCCGTATACGTCGTCGCCGTCCCTCCGACCGGATCCTGACCGCTGGGTATATAGGGGGGCATCTCTGGCTACGTCTGGGAAAAGGAACCAAGCGACTTCGTCAAGAACTCGCGGAGTTACCTCCCACTAAAGTCAAGAGACCAAAACAACGTCCGGAAGCCTAGGAGGGTGTGGTATTGGGGCTATTCCGTAGAGAATAGTACTGAACCCCAAATGAATGCCTATCATAGGCAAGCAAGCCTATCAGAACATGTCGATAAGGAGAGGCAATCTAGCACGAATTGGTATTTAACCGATCGTCAAAGACTAGTCATCCTGAAAGCCAGCGGCAAGACTGGGTGAACCGGAACGAAGCCGTATTGGTCGACAACCAAGTTGGCCCCTTGCTGTTCTAAGAAACTATTGGCAAGTTCCAAACTGGACGGCCATAGTTTGAACAGCAGGACGACGGCTGTTATCTCTTACCGAGAAGGTGTGAACACCCACGGAGAAAGAACAGCTCTGATCACGCCATTAGCCATGCAGGGGAAAAAACTTTCAGGGTCAAAGGGGGTTCGCTGTAGAATTTTGTTGTGAAAATTGTTAGTAGATACTTGCTTGTATGAAGAACCGATGTAGTCCGCGAACACTCCGACGCGGGATATAAATATCGAAGTGCCTCCAGAGCTTTGGCCATAATCAAGCAACGGAGAAGAGATCTTATCAATATCATACGTTTTACCTTGAAATCTTGAGCCTTCCTAGCATATCTCCGTCTACGATTTGATTTCTTAAGCCTAGCCTGATTCGCTTGACCTTAGAATCGGCTACCCTTAACAGTTAGATTACCAAAAGGAACATACTCACTCATGGCACGATGCAGTGGAATGGCCGCCAAATTTGGGATCAGCATTGGCGGAGGAGTAATTGACGCTCTTTACACTTCAGAAGTCAAGCTGATCATAATGAACCAAGGAAACCAAGATTGCCAGCTTCGCAAAGGGGACCGAATGGCTCAAATGATCATTGAGAACATACACATGGTTGAAGCGAGAGAAGTTGACAGACTACAAGAAACTGCAAGGGGCAAAGGCCGGTTTGCAAGCACGGATGTATCAACCAGACTATCAGCTGCAGGAAGACCCAGGTAGTGGTTGCATACATGCATGCGGACTAGGCCGAAAATGAGTTTCTTGATGAAACAGACTGGCAAGTAAGACAAGATAAAGGGATACTCCTAATGTCTAATGCTATAATTTCCAAGGTTGATATTAGGAACTATCACCAGACATTATTAAAAACCATCAAACAGGCAACCCAGAACGATCAACACTGGCAGGAATGCAAGCAAGAATTTGAAGCGTTAACAAATGCGTGCAAACCACTACCGAGTTACAGGGCAGTAACTGAAGGACTGATTACTATAAGAATAGCTTATACATTGCCGACAACGAACAGCTGCAGACAACTATAGCCAAAGATTGCCACGACTATAGGATAGCTGGACACTTTGGACAGGAGATGACACTGGAAATTGTTACCAGAGACTTTTATTGGAAAGGGCTGACAGCGTGGATAAAGGACTATGTACCGTCATGTGATGAATGTCAACATAATAAATCCCCATGACATCCGCAGTTCGGTCTGCTGCAGCCTCTAGAAGTCCCATTCGCAGCCTGGTTATTCATATGAACTGACTTCATCACACAACTACCAGAATCACAAGGATGAACACAAATTATGGTAGTTGTGGATAGGTTTACAAAGATGGCACACTTCATAGGTTTGGAATGTAATGCAACTGCAAAGGAGGTTGCAAATGCATTCTTGAGGGAAGTATGGAAGCTAGATGAACTTCCAGGGAAATTTTATCCGACATGGATATAAAGTTTTCGGCAGAATTCTGGGAATCCCTTTGCCAAACTCGGGGCTTAAATAGAAAGATGTCAACTGCGTCCCACCTGCAAACTGATGGATAAATGGATAGGACCAACCAAGTGCTGGTAGGATACCTAAGAAAATTTTCAATTATGACCAAACGGACTGGTACCAGCTGTTACCACTAGCCAAGCATGCCTACAACAATTCGGTAACCAATGCGCCTGGCATGTCACCCTTCCACTGCAAACTATAGATTCCATCCACAAACAGAATGGAAGAAGGAACGAGAAGTCCAAAATCCAGTAACCCAGCTATACGCCCAGTGGATGCAAACAATACATCAACAGGCCAAAGAAGCGTTGGAACAAACTCGGGAAAATCTGAGTAAATATTACAACCGTAAGGATAAGGAGCAACCAGATATCAAGGTCGGGAACCTGGTCATGTTAAATGCAAAAAACTTAAGCACCAAGCGACCCTCGTTGAAGCTTTGCCAAAAGGTGTAAGGCCTGTTTCAGGTATTGGAAAAATGGTGAGAACTTGCCTACAAACTCGAAATATCTCCAAGGTGGAAAATCCATCTGATATTTCATGTAGCACTGTTGGAACCCTATCGAATATCCAATCGACGAGCAAGGAAACAACCTCCGCGCGAGCCAGAAGAAATCGATTCAGATTTTGAATGGGAAATCGAAAGAATTGTGAAGGGTGAAATAATCTCTTATACCCGGCGTGAGGGAGGCCAGAACCGACCGATGCGTGAGGTATGGTACTTTGTAAAGTCGACTCGCTGTTCCCAATATGAAAATACTTGCGAACCACCAGACCACTAAGATCATGCACAGTAATTGGTTCAGGCGTGTCATAGGGAGAATCCGGATATGCTAAAGCGGGCTGATGTTGAATGACCAGGAAATGGTTTTCCTAGCATGGCCTAGCAATCGTGTTAGGTTTTTCACCCTACCAAGTCGAGTTTAATAAGGGACTGATATTTTTTGGTATTGTTAAAGTTTGGGTCTTAAGGTTAAAATTTTTTTATTTTGTTTTATATTTTTGATAGGGTACCTAAAGAGATGTTAAGCTTTGAAAAGCGATTTGGGAGAAACAACACAGCGGAAGGAGCTCGTGTTAGGCACGAATGACTCCACAGAGGATTACCTGACTTTTAAGGAGGAACTACATGAATCTGAAGCTCTACAGGCAATTACCCCCCTGCGGACTTGGCGGTCGCCCTGGGAGTCGACACAGGCACCTTGTCCAGTTGTTCGTTTACTAAGATAAACGAGAAAATGGAACACATCTTGTAACCCCGTATACGTCGTCACTGCCCGTCCGACCGGATGCTGTGTGCAATGTGTACGGGAGGGCTTGTCAGGCTACGTCAGGGAAGTGGAACGAAGTGATTCCGTCACGAACTCGCGGAGGTACACCAAGATGAGGTTACGAGAGCCCGG
This sequence comes from Tuber calosporum, assembly GCA_003316355.1. Taxonomy (NCBI): domain Eukaryota; kingdom Fungi; phylum Ascomycota; class Pezizomycetes; order Pezizales; family Tuberaceae; genus Tuber; species Tuber calosporum. The sequence continues at coordinate 11,928 of QFET01003044.1, forward strand.
GTAGTCCTAGAATGGTATGAATGCGCGATTGAAGTAGGCTACTCCGATACACACCGAGAGTATGATGATGCCCTCGTAATGCCTATAAGGTCAATGAACCTATCCGAACAAGTTGGTAAGGTGAGGCAGTGAAGACGAGTAGGTGTTGGCCCGATCGTGAACACTAGTCATGCTGAAAGCCAGCGGAAGAGCCAGATAAGATGGCACGAAGCAGATTCCGCCGTCAGCCAAGCTGGCCCATGGGAGTTCTAAGAAGTTATTGGTACGTTCCAAACTGAGCAGCCATATCTTAAAAGCTGAAAGAAGGTTGACAACTCAGACTAAGCGGGTCGACACCCTCAGATAAGTCGGGAGCTCTGATCATACCATTAGCTGTGTGGTGGAAGAGAATCTTTCTTGGTCAAAGCATGTTCGCTCTCGGATTAAGAGACGAAGGTTGGGAAGAAAATACCTATTTATATATAACCCAGTTGTAGTCCGTGAACATTTAGACGCGGGATATAAATATCGAAGTGCCTCTCGAGCTTCCGCCATCATCAAGCAACGGAGAAGAGATCTTATTAATATTATAAGTTTTACTCAAAAATCTTTACCTACGAGCCTTCCTAGACAATCTCCATTATGAAGAAAGATTTAAGCCTAGTCCGATTCGCTTGCCCTTAGAATCGGCTACCCTTAACAGACTAGGAGAATCTTAACCTCTCCTCAATAGTCTGTATCTACTACTCCTGCTCTAAGAGAAATACGAGGCTTGAGTGCCAATGCACTATGTGGTGTAATATGCGCATATGTTTCAATTGGAAATCCGATAGATCTTCCTGTCCCAATGAACACTTTCCCATTCGCAGGAGCTATGTTCTTTGCGGTACTGTATAGGTCATGACGGCATGCTATCTTGGAACATTGAGTCCGGATTCTTGCTTTCTGTTGAAGACTTTTAATCGTTACCGTCTTGTTCCGTTCCTCTTGAGGCAATCGCTGACTGAGGTGTTTGGAGTTTCCTTTGCCCCATGAAACTGAGGGAACTAAGCTTGGCTTATTCTGGAGGCTTATAATGTGATGAGACTGAAGTATAGCCTACTTGGCATGGTCAGCTCCCTCCTCAGAGAGGTAATCTGGCTGCCTGCCTAAAGCATCAGGTTTGCCCACTCTGGTTCCAAGATGGTACATGATTTTAAAGTTAAAATCAGTGAGCTTATGGGCCCCGTGGATTTCTCTTGCCGACCAGCCCTTTATTGTGAGGAAATATTGTACGGTCTGATGATCGATGGATATTGTGAAAGGTTCTTTGGTACCATCAAGGTATTGTCGCCATTCTTCTAATGCAAGCAATATTACCAACAATTCCTTGTCATAAAGGTCATAATTGCGTTCAGCAGGTGTCAACTTTCAAGATTGGAAAGCGACAGGATGTAGCTTATTGTTCAAATATTGAGAACAGACACATTCAAGGGGGTAATTGTTGGCATCAGCTTCGACTATTTTTTCCCTGTCTAGATGGAAATTACCTAATATCGCAGTCGTGATCAACCTATGTTTGAGCTCATCAAACCCTTGCTGTTGCCAATTCACTTCAAGTAAAATCTTTAGGGTTTCCCTTAAGTATATCCGTAATTGGCAAGCATAGTGCGGAGAAATTCTGGATGGATTGCCAGTAGAAGTTGGCGAAGCCAGTAAACGTTTGAAAATCTTTTGCCGAGGTAGGTCGTTTCCAGGCCTTAATTGATTCCACCTGTCAGTCAGTCATAGTAACTCCATCAACAGTCATAATATACGATTGGAACTCCACTGATGTGATATGGAAGGTGCTTTAAGTACGGGAGATGGCCATTCTGTATTCTCGCTGACTTTCTAGGACCTTTCTAACCAATAAGACATGATCCTTCTCAAATTTAGAGTATATATGTATATCATCAATGTATACTACCACTCATTCATTGAGGAAGTCTTTCAGAATTATTGTCATTATTGATTGAAATGGGGCTGGTGCGTTTACCAGGCCAAACAGCGTGACATTATATTCATATAAGCCGTATAGTAATCCAAAAGGTGTTTTCCATTCATCGCCCTTCCGTATCTGGATGAGGTGGTAACCATCCTTCGGATCCAGCTTTGTAAAACTAGTGGCACCTTCCACATGGTCGCGTTGTTTTATCATAAGTGGTGGTGGATATTTCTGGTAGGAAGTGAGTTTGTTTAGTGCTCAGTAGTCAACCACTAACCTGTGACATCCATCTGGTTTCCGTAAAAAAAGTAACGGTGCTCCAGCCGGTGATTATCAGGGAGAAATATTTTCTTATTTTAACATATAATCCAGATATGTTCGTAGTGCTTTTTACTGCTTTTACAAGATGGGATAAATTGATCCCCAAGGTGGTTGGGAATCTGGTTTTAGGTCAATAGAGAGATCAAAGGACTGATGAGTTGGTAGTTTTGCCACTGTTGACGGGCGGAGAAAGCCTTTGTAGTTATGGTATTGTACGGGTAGTGTACCCAGAATTAATTCTTCCTCATCATCTCCCCTTACAATTCTTCCCATAACTCCAGCCTCTGGATCTTCCTAAACGTGCGCAGCCCACTCTATTGATATTCCTTCATCTTCCGGTAAGAGGTGAAGCTGATACCCATGAGCTATAAACCTCCAGCTTGCTGGCTCTTGAATTTCCGTTATAGGATGTTCATTATTCCACCACTCAAATGGAATTATTATTCTGTAATTTCCTGTTGGTGTGATCTTGCACACAATCTTTGATAAGTATTTATTTTTTCCCAATTTCCCGGCAAAGGGGAAGGGTGTAATGTAATCCCTTCGAGTAGAAAACTCTTCAGTAGCAAAACCCAAATTGGTATCGGATCCTCACGAGATTGCTAAGAAATATTTAATTCCTTGATTAAATTTTCATGTAATGCAAAGATATTTGATTCTGAGTCTAATAAGACTCTTATGCGATATCATTTGCCATAAACATAGATATTTACAGTTCCTTCAGAACATTGGTGGTGTTTTGGTTCTTAGAGTTTGAGCTTATGTCGCTTATAGGACATTGTGATATCTGTTTGTCCTCGCTTGGCAGACAATTTGGTTGTATAGCTTGGGTGTTGGTGACAACGCCAGCATTCTTTCGACTATAGAGGTCTCCTCACACGAACTAAACCAATTCTTGATTTATTAAGATTTTGGGCGGCCCACTATGAGCAGTCTTTACCCCTTGTTGAGGGACTCCCCAAAAATTAAAACCCCTATCAATAGGTGAGAGACCAGCAAAACACCATAATAATGCAATAAAAACTAAAATTATACTTCTCTGCCTTTCCTGTAGGATAATTACCTAAAGGAGCAATAACTTTGGAAAATAAATTCAATATCCGAAAAGAGCAGAAAACTCTGAAAATAGTGGCAAATTCAGAATTTGGAATATCTCGTCCCAATGTGCAAATAATTGCGAAATATCCGTATGCCAATTGTCACTATAAGAGTTGTGGTATAGCTCTAACTTTTAAGTAGTGTTAGGTTGACGTACCACGCATTATTAACCATTTCCATAATTAGCACTATCTTTGGTTGCTATAGTGATCTTGTTTGTTATTATGGTTGTTGTCATAGTTGTTGTTATGTACACAACATGTTCATATCATGAAGTTTCCCACAAGACTTTTCAGGTGTTCAGTTATGGTCTAAGGGTAAAATAAGCCTAGCCCATTGATTTGGTCAGCAGGGTCCTGCGGTGAATCACTCTTCGAGACTATTAAACCAGGGTGATTTGTATCAGCGGCAACTAGGGCCGGAGCGTACCAGGGTGGTTTACCTCCCTGCTACTGCCCCGCACTTCCCAAGTGTCTGAAAACAGGAAGCATATCCAAGAGGCTATAAAGGAGATCCATCTTCCGAAGAGGTAAAATGCAGGAACTTATTATTAGAACCAATCTGTGGGAAAATAAAATTAGCTTGATCTCCCTAATGGGGGAGGTCTCATCTTCCGGTTCCCTGAATCCAATCAGTTCAAGAATACTATAGAACCTCTACGAGGTTCCGGGGAATGACGGTTTCCAACGTGCAAACATATACCTGCATGCCAATTTTTTGCCATAATTTTTGAATTCTTTTTATCGTCGGTAACCTCATTGTCATGATCTTCAGCACCCTAGACTCAATGGTTCCCAGCTTTGATTCCAGTCGCTATTGCTAGTGCCCCGAATACCCAATCGTCGTCGCCGGTGGTGCCATTAGGACATTTCTGAGTATGATAATTCCCATATCCGAGGTGCTGATTCGCTTTCTATCTGGTTCATCTATGGCTGAGATGTTCTTACAGCAAGAGCATATGTCAGTGTTTTGCGGGTAAGTTTTCAGTCGGTCCTTGGTTGGTTGCTTAGTGAAGGCTCATGCTACCACTATGTCCTCTCTACATTTTTGATAGCTGTGGTTGTTGAGGCCGCAGTGATTGCAAGCCTTTTCTGCATTTCGCTTATCCACAACATCTTGTAGGATTCCATTGTGACCATTCATCCTGTCATTATGCTTGTCTTTATTATTACCCCCTTTCATTTCCGATGGTGTTGCCTGAGCTGCCTTCCATCGTGATGGATTGTATTTTTGCTTCTGTTTGATGTATCCTTGTTTGGTATTTACTCCTTTACCAGTGTCATTGCTCTTTAGTTTGCGTGATCCACTGTTCGTTGGTTATCCTTTGGATAGTTTGAGCCTTTCCAGCAATTACACCTCCTGTCTGCCTACTTCCTGTATGGTTGCCATCAATTCCTCATCCACAGAGAACGTCAGATGGGATAACGGGTGTATTATATCTTCTGGAAGTTTGCTTTACACCCGTACCCACCAACTCATTCCTATGAGACCGGCCTTGATATTGAGATTTTCAAGAAGGAGAAGATAGGTTTTGAATTTTCCCTTATAGACTACCTTGGTCATTTCGTCTAGGCCTCGTCGTTCTTCCTGGATGCTGGTATATCGCTACGTAATTTCTTGTCGAAAGCATTCCCCAGTAAAATAGTTACGGTCTCGTATTTAGCCACTTAATCCACCGATCACCTTGCGGTATTGCTCCGAAAACTGGTGCAACTTTGTTCCCCTTTGTTTTCCTCTTGGCAAAAACTATTCGCTGTGCATGATTTTCCCACTATGTAGGATTGCGATCGAAATTTTCTTCACAGACTATCAACCAGTTTTGAACATCTTGGTTGTCATTTCCTTCAAAGAACTAGGGTGGTTGCGCTATTGGCTTTATGGTGGGGAGAGTCCACCGATAGGTTCTAAGAAAGCCATAGTCAACCTATCCTCGAGTACATTGTTTTTTGGGAATTGATAGTAAATGGGGAGAGCGTTCCGGCCTGCCGTCCTTACTACCCTGTCCATCCTCTCCATCACTATTGGACCTATCATCAACTGTGTCAGGGGCATCACTAAGCTTAGCTCGTGGTTGTGGTGGTGGTAGGATATTTCCTCCACAGTCCACTCCTTTTCATTTATCCTTCCTCAGAGTTGATGCTGATTCCTTTGTAGGAATAGTGCCTTCTATGGGTACTATTGATGGTAATCAGTTAGACGCTCCAGGATCACTATCTATAGGTTCATCCTGTGTTAGTACAGATGTTTTTTCCACTATTCGAAGTACCAGAGAATCAAGGTTGGACTGAATAGCCACGCTTTATTCTCGTTGCTGTTGAGTAGACATTTCGCATTGCTCATTCATTCTTCTGGTCTATTCCTGTTCTTGTTGGTACAACTTAGTATTGAGATCTATTAGTGCCTTTTCCAGGATTCGGTCCCTTGTTTCTAAGACTTGTGCCTGTTGCTCTTGTTGAGCCTGTTGTCGTCGGATTTCTTCCTGCATTTAGGCATGTAACCTTTGATGCTCCCTTTCATTATCGCAACTCAATTGTTCCAATGCATGACAACCTTCCTGTATCTCAGCATTTTTGATAACTTCACCTCATCCCATACTGCTCTGCTATAATTTTAGCATTGTAAAACCCTGCCTGGACTGCTGTGATAGTGCTGTGATCGCTATGCGATTCTCAACATCACTTTCTTTCAGGGATAGTTCCAATTGGCGTAATGCAATGACCACATATTGATGGACGTTATGCTGCGTATTGGGAGGCTTCTTGGTTCACTCGGCACATTTCTGAACTCTTGATGGTGGACAAAAATAAATGTGTAATGGGGGAGCTGTGCCAGCTTCAGGACGTGAGTAATGATGCCCAAGAGGTCCATTCCTCCTCATTCTCTTCGATCATCCCCTGATGTCTCAAAGGTCTAGGATTAGGGGTATCTTCTCGTGCCATACCCATTGCAGCTTGCTGATAGACTTAGAGGTCTATTTTTTAAAAAAGTTTAGTAAACCAGGATGGTTCAACTTCTTCAAAAAAAAACAGTATATCCGCAAGGTCAGCAACAAGTATCTCGTCAAATGAGGATTGGTGAATTATTGTTTCCGTTTTGTAAAAGAAATTATCCGACGTCTCTCTTAAAGATAGATAAGTTCTGTATATTTTTGCTGTATGCAAGCAAGTTGTCGGAGTGTTACAGCTTTGAGGTCCAGTGTGTACTCATCGCGGCAGATAGGAAATATGTTGTTAAAGTTGAGAGGTAGGCACAACCCACAATGTTGGCCCTGATGAAAACTTTCAGTGTAAAAGAATCCTCTGGGCATGAGAGAATATAGAGTTACTTTGGTGACAGGAGAGTAACAAAAATAATGTTACGGGGTAGCCAATTCTGTACTGTGGAATTGCCTAAGCTGTACTCTTATCAAGAAATTCGGAGAACTGTCATTAAAGCTCCTTAAAAAAGTGTGATAAAAGGTAAAGGTTCATGAAGGCATTTTTTTGGAACTGAATTCGAATATATTGTTAAGGTCTCTTCTCCGTTGCTTGATGATCCCTTAACTACCATAGACTGCAAACTATGTATACACTTTTCCTATTACTTAAATTGGGCATATAAATGAAGTATCCTTGAAAACTTCCGCCATGGTCTAAAGATTGCGCAGATCATTTGACCGTGAAGATGTATGACTCCACTACATCAAATGCTCCCCTGGACTATCTATTTCTCTGAGGGTGTCGAGCACTCCACAGTCTATAGCCTTGGATCCCTTTGTCAAATGAACCAAGCTCAAGTTGATGCCGCCCATTTGCAAACATCATATGGAATACCAGGTAGTCTGATTGGATGGCGTTCTTTCCTGCATATATGCACTCATTTACAAATACATTCAAATTATCAAGAAAACAGAATACGTTATAGATCTACTTGGATAATTTACTATATCATCTTACACTGAGGCTGTGTAGATCTGTATATGATCCTACTTCTTGCCAGTGTGGGTTCGTAGTCAATATAGTTACCTCCCAGCGCTATATACCATCACATCTTTAGACTTAAAAGTCTAGTACTATTTCCCATATGTGTAACCTATGCACACTGATTAATAAGACCAGGGAGGAAGACGCATGGGGGATGAATCAGCCCGAGGTGGGAGTGAGTTGACTGTCCTGGGGCCTAGAGGTTGGGAAGATCCAGCTGGGGGGGCTGGGCATAGAGTTCCTAGGTCCATAGTAGGTATGGAAGGATGGAGACCCCCAACCACCGCAGTCTCCAAGACCACCCCCATAACTTTACTCAACAACCACCTATTCTACATTTTCCTCCACAGAGAATACTGTTTAATAATTTACTTTACTCACTTCTACAACTTTTCAGAACTAATTCCCACTTTTGCCCCCATCTTGGCACACTTTCTTGATTTTACCCCTATTTCTGCTCCTGAAAATTGGATATCAGGCTACCACACCCACAGTTTTAGAGTTCTTGCTCTCTAACTTTGCCTATCTCTTCCTGAGTCTACTCCTAACTATTTAACCAGTTTTCAGCTAAGTTGCTTTTCTTTTCCCCACTCTGTTCTTGTTTGTTTTCCTGTTTTACCTGTTTGTTTGCATTTTTGATTTGGTTTTTCACTCTTGTGTTCCATATTTGGTTGCCTTGTCAACCTTACTCTATCCTATCTTAGCCCCTTCTAGCAACTACTTGACTTAGCAATTTTTGCATTTTTCAAACATTTATGCCTGCACATCCACCACTTAATGGAGTATCCTACTCCAAAGTACCCTTGAATGATGCAAGCTCCTTGTATTCTTCTTCCCCGATAGTCCCCAGCACTCCTGCAGGTAGACAACCACCTGCTCATCCTCCTACTGTGACCAGAATCAGAGGTCACAGAAGAAGTACACCATTGTCCTCTTCTATTTCCCCCCTCTTTCAAGATATCTGCACCTTTTGTCCACCCCCTCCAACTTCTGCTCAGAGAGAGAGACCAGTTATATTTGAAGGATTACTTCATGATATTGTTAACCACATAAAGGAACACAAGGACTTTTCACTACCCCAGAAGAGGACTTTCTCAACCATTTACTGCTGACTATAGGCAGTTATCCTGACAACCACATTCCTGATGCTGCCTCAATTACTTCTTCCTCCTCTCTCACAATTCCTGAAGCCATTGAAACTAGATTGACAAAACAGGAGGAAACCTTAACCCATATTCTTACCAGACTTGACCAACTAGCATCAACTACTCCTACACCTGTGATTCAATCTACAAAGAAGACTTGGGCTAACATAGTTCAACATGATACTGCAACAATAGCTACAACTACAACTACTACCAAAACCTCAAAAAAGCGCCCAGAGCCTAGCCCAGAGCCAGAGAGAACCCTTATCCTGAAGCCAATATCTCCTCCCACCAACTTCAACCCACTCCAGATCAGAGAGTCAATCAACAGTGTTTTGATAAAGGCCATACTGACTATTACTATTGTTCTTGTTAGACTTTCTGTCAATAACAATATAGTAATTGAAGTAAAGCCTGGCAACACTGCTGCTGAGCTCAAAGAAAAGGAAAGTGTTTGGAGTCACCTAGTTCCAGGACTAGAGGAGGTGGCTATCAGGCAAAGATGGTATAAGCTTATAGCATACTCTGTTGCAACTGACTTGTTTGTGGCAGAGAGTGAGGAAAAGCAAAAGGTAGTTTTCAAGGAGGATATTGAGACCTACAATACAGACATGCAACTAGCTACCCCCCCAAGATGGCTAACTAGACCTGAGGCCAGAGTAGGAAAGTTCCACTCCTCCCTTGTTCTTTCCTTTAAAAGACAAAGAGAATTAAAACATGCACTGAGGAACCAACTGGTCATAGCAGGGACTTCTGTCAAAACCTCGGAATTTGTGGACATCAGACCTACTACTCAATGCAGAAACGGTCAGAAGTTTGGACATCATCAGAGAATTTGCAGACATCCTCCATCTTGCCAGCTCTGTGCAGGTGACCATTCAACCAACCTCCCCAGATGTTCTACCTGCCAGTCTAGTAAGGAATGTCCCCATATCCAACTCAAGTGTGCTAATTGTGAGGGCTCTCATAAAGGTACTGATGTTAGGTGTGAGGAATATAGTAACTTAGTCAGAAAACTAGAACTCTCTACCTTTGACAATCCTTCCCATTCCTTATGAGAGGCAAACCAATTACTATTATCCACCACAATTGTGCAAAGACATATGAAGTATTGACCTCCCTTCTTCACTGTACTAATGGTACAGCAGATATTGTTCTTGTTCAAGAGCCCTGGTTGGCTCCCAATGGCACTCCTTACTCTCATCCTTCCTTTGAATCTATTCTACCTGATACTGCTAATAATGAGAGACCTAGAACTGCTGCCTATATTAGCAAATCTAGACTTGACATCCTTTGTACATACAGACCTGACCTTCTACCTCACCTTGATGGTGATGTTCTTCCAGTTCAGATTTTTGCTGGAAAAGAGAAGTTTACCCTATGGAATATCTACAATGAAAGGAAGAAGCTGACACCTGACTCTAGGCCAATCTACACTATGGACAGAACCCTACTACAACTACACATCCCCCAACATTCAATCCTATGTGGGGACTTCAATGCCCATCATACCTTGTGGAATTCAGCAGTTGAACAACAAATCAGAGGTGATGTCCTGGTTAATTGGTTTAGTGCTAACAACTGTGATCTTGTCAACCACCCTGATGTCTCTACCTACAACTACAGACAAGGCACAGGTAGCTCTGTGCTGGACCTCACACTTGCCACACAGGATATCTTTGACAGATTAGTAGACTGGGCAGTAGATGAGAATGCTCATACTGGCACTGATCATGAAGTTGTAAGATTCTCTCTTGTATTAGATACTGACAACTTAGTTCCTAGTCCAATGAGCAACAAATATAACTGGCAGAAAGCAGATTGGAATTCTTTTGAAACTACACTTCAACACCAAATGGCTAAATATTCCTCTTCCTTTACCTCACATCTAAGATCTGCTACTACTGATGCATTAGACCAAGCAGCCCTCATCCTTAGAAATTCAATACTCCATTCTCTTAATTTACATGTACCTCTCAGCAAATCCTGTTCTAGATCTAAAAGGTGGTGGAATGAGGAGCTTACAACTTTAAGGCAGGAGATGGCTAGGAAACACAGATTATGGAAAGCTAACAGATTGGAATCCAATCACACTGACTATAAGAGATCTAGGAATCTATATTTCCAGACAATCAGAGAAAGCAAGACTAATTGTTGGAAAACCTTTCTCAATAGTACCCAAGGTCAAGATATCTTCACTGCAGCTAAGTACACCAGGCCTACCATGTTCTTGAAAACTCCAACTCTCACAGTGAATGGACAGCTTGCTACTGACTTTAAGGAAAAGTGTCAGATGTTCAGAACTTGCATGTTTCCAGATCCACCAACCAGCAACTCCTACTAGAATATAGATCACACACAAGAGGATAAGTGTTTTCCCTGGCCTGAAGTTACTAATTATGAGGTAAAGGATGCAATCTTCAAATCTGCCCCTCACAAAGCACCTGGCCCTGATGGAATCAACCTTTTTTGCTCAAGGCATGTGTATCAGGCAATCCCACTCCTCTTACTAGTTTGTTCAAGTCACTACTGAGAATAGGTTACTATCCTACTTGCTGGAGAGAGGCAACTGGAGCTATAATCTGAAAACCAAACAAACCAGATTATTCAGTCCCCAAAGCCTACAGACCAATCTCCTTGTTAAACTGTTTAGGTAAGATCTCTGAGAAGATTATGGCTAACAGGTTGTCCTATATGGCAGAGACCTATGGACTTCTACACAATGAACAGATGGGTGGAAGAGCTGAAAGAAGTGCAGTATATGCAGTTATGGCTCTGGTACATGATGTGCAACAGGCTAGGTGTAATGGTAAAGTCCTCTCTACCCTCTTTATTGATGTTAAAGGTGCTTTTGACCATGTATCAAGAACACAGCTACTATTGGTTTTACAGTCTTTAGGTATTCCAATCCCAGTTCTTTCCTGGACAGACACCTTCTTTACAGACAGACAACTTGGCTTGGTGTTTGATGGCAAGAGTCAACCACTCCTGCCAGTGAACACAGGAATCCCCCAAGGGTCACCAATTTCACCAATCCTCTATTTATTTTACCTATCCAACTTGTTTAAACATTTAACACCCAGTGTCCTTACCCCTCAGCTAAGATCCCCTTCCTTTATTGATGATGTTGCACTAATTGTTACAGGACCCTCTGAAGCAGCCAACTCTAAGTCCTTAGAGAGGGCAGCGCGGAGGGTCTGGAGCTGGGCTGCTGACAATGTGACAGATTTTGATGATCCTAAGACTGAGCTTATGCACTTCCACAACAAAACCCTTGTATGGTTGCATAGGAAACTGTTATTCAACTTCCATGTGCAGCAAAAAACAACAGCAGCAACCAGGGCACTCAAAATGATATCCAGGCTATCTAACTCAGAATGGGTACTTTTTGCACCAGCTATGAGGCAACTATACTACACTTGCATTACCCCAATTGCTGACTATGGAGCAGAATGTGAAGGGTAGTAGATTCTAAGTGCAAGCGAATCGAACTAGGTTTAAATCTTTCTTCGTAAACGGAGATTGTTTAGGAAGGCTCGTATAAATGTTGAGTAAAACTTATGATATTGATTAGATCTCTTCTCGGTTGCTTGATGATGGTTAAAGCTCGCAAGGCACTTCGATATTTATATCCCGCGTCTGAGTGTTCGCGGACTACAACTACTTTCTATACAACTATGTACTTTCTCTCACATACTCTCCTTGATGATCCAAGTGCGAAGACGATTTAACCCGGAGAATATGGTTCCCCCCCACGGCTTACAGACACATCAGAGCTCAGCTTTCTCTGAAGGTGTGGTACCCTTATCAGTCAGAGACGCTGTTCCTTCTTCCGCCGTTTAAACCAGGCAGTCCATCATGGAATCTACCAATGGTTTCTTATAACACCAAGTGGCCAGCATGGTTGTCGACCAATCTGCTTCCTCCCGATACTACCGGCAGCTTGCAGACGGCTTTCAGGATGACTGGAGCATACGATCAGTTAAATACTATATCGTTTGGGCTCCCCCTCCCCTTATCGACTTGTTCCGATAGGTCTATTGACCTTTCTAGGCTTGCAATCACGGTCTAAGTGTGTTCTCAGTATGTCCCTGGAACCCACTTCACATATTCTCATTTTCGTTCGGAGCGTCCCGTCACTTTTGACCACCCCCAGCGAAGGCTTACAGGAATGGTCATATCTCTGGGGCCACATGTCCGATGCACTTAATTCTAGCTGGATTGGCACGGCCGAGCCTCCCTCTTCATATACCCTACGAACAGCATCCGGTCGGACGGACGGTGACGACGTATATGGTGTTATGATGGGGGCGTTAATTTATGGCTTTTTGGTGAGGGGACGTTTAGGCCGTAGGTGCCACAGGTGACGTGCGGGCCCAATAACAGGGCTGGAGGGATATGAGTAGGTATTCAGCGCATTTTTCGTATGAATGCAGTACTGAATTCAGTGCCACATACACATGTGCCTAACATGAGCTCCCTCCTCTGAAGGTTCGTCTCGAATCGCGTTTGTAGGTGTTGCACTGTTTTCGCTTTTCCTTTATATCAAAAAATAAAAATAACAAAATTTGAAAAAGTTAAAATAAAATAAACTCACACTTTTGAACTCGACTTGGTAGGGTAAAAAACCTAACGCATTTGCTTGGCCACGCTAGGAAAACCTTTTCCTTGTTATTCAACATCTGCCCGCTTTACCATATCCGGATTCTCTCTATGAAATGCCTCTACCAATTCCTGTGCATGCTCTAAGTGGTCTGGTGGTTCCCAAGTATTTTCATCTTCAGAACACCCAGTCCACTTCACAAAATACTGTAACTCACGCATTTGTCGGGCCCGACCTCCCACGCGCCGGGTATACGAGATTATTTCTCTCTTCACGATTCTTTCGATAACCCATTCAAAATCTGCATCGATTTCCTCTGGCTCACGGGGAGGTTGTTCCCTTGCTGGTCGATTGGATGTCGATCGGGTTCCAATAATGATACATGAAATATCGTATGGATCTTCCATCTTGGTGATATTTCAAGTTTGTAGGCACGTTCACCTCTTTTACCCAATGCCTTTAACGGGCCATACAGCTTCAGGTTAAATTTCTTCGAGGGTCTATTGGTCCGTATGTCTTTTGCATTTAACATGACCAGGTCCCCGAACTTGATGTGTGGTTGCTGCTCCGCCTTGCAGTTTTAATATTTCCTCATATTTTCCCGCGTTTGTGCGAACGCTTCTCTGGCCAGTTGGTGTATTGTTTGTATCCAGTGTGCATATTGCTGGGTGCCTGGATTTTGGGCTTTGCGTTCCTTCATCCATTCCATTTGTGGGTGGAATCCATAGTTTGCGTAAAAGGGGGACATGCCATGAGCATTGGTTACCGAATTGTTGTAGGCATGCTCAGCTAGTGGGAGCAACTAGTACCAGTCCGTTTGATTATAATTAACAAAGTTCCTAAGGTATCCTTCCTGCACTTGTTTGGTCCTTTAAGTTTGTCCGTCAGTTTGGGGGTGGAATGCTGTTGACATCTTTCGTTTTATACCCAGGCTTTTGAATATGGATTCCCAGAATTCACCAGATAATTTTGCATCCATGTCAGATATGATTTCTGCCCGAAGACCATGTAGCTTCCAGACTTCCCTCAAGAATGCGTTTGCAACCTACTTTGTAGTTGCATTATTTTACATACCTATGAAGTGAGCCATTTTTGTAAACCGATCCACAACAACCATAATTTGGGTTCTTCCTAGTGATTCTGGTAGTTGTGTGATGAAGTCAGTCAATATGGATTACCAGGCTGCGAACGGGACTTCTAGAGGCTACAGCAGACCGAACCGAGAATGTCGTGGGCATTTATTATGTTGACATTCATCGCATGAGCGTACGTAGTCATTTATCCATGCTGTCAGCCCTCGACAATAAAAGTCTCTGGGAATAATTTCCAGAGTCTTCTCCGGTCTAAAGTGTCTAGCTACTTTGGAGTCGTGGCAACCTTTGGCTATAGTTGTCTGCAGCTGTTCGTTGTCTGGAATGTATAACCGATTCTTATAGTATATCAGTCCGTCAGTTACTGCCCAGTGCCCTGGTATTGGTTTGCCCTGATTTGTTAACGTTTCCAGTCTTGCTTGCGTTCCTGCCACTCTTGATCGTCCTGGCCTGCCTCTTTGATGGTTCTTAATAAGGTTTTGTCATATTTCCTAATATCGACCTTGGACATTATCGCATTAGACATTAAGATTATCCCTTTGTCTTGTCTTACTTGAAGGTCCATTACATCAAGAAACTCATTTTCGGCCTGGTCTGTTTGCAAGTATGCAACCACTACTTGGGTCTTTGATGTAGATGATTGTTTGGGTGATACATCCGTACTTCCAAATATGCTCTTGCCTCTTGCAGTTTCTGTTAGTCTGCCAACTTCTATCGCTTCGACCATGGGTATGTTCTCAATGATCATTGGTGCCATTCGGTCCCCTTTGCGAACCTGGCAATCTTGGTTTCCCTGATTCATTATGATAGTCTTGACTTGTCCATTGTTATCAGCGTCGATTAATCCTCCGCCAATGCTGATCCCAAATTTGACGGCCATTCCGCTGCGTGGTGCCAACCGTGCGTATGTTACTTTTGGTAAGCCGATGGAAATTCCCGTGTCCACCACCCTTTGTCCATTTGCCGGAATTATAAAGTCCTTGAGTGCGTACAGGTCGCGTCAGGCTGCGAGTCGGGACCCTTTGGTAGGCATTCGTGCTTTTGGAGAGAGCAATTTTATTCGCAAGAAATCAGTATACTCAGTGCCAATTATTCTTTCCTACCTTGCTGGTTGATTCAGGTGCACCAGTGTGATTTGGAAGTGAGAAGGCTTGAGTATTGAGAGCTGGCTATGCGCAGCTCCAACCTCAGGACGGTACTACGGCTGTCGGGTTAGTGGATCTTGCTTTCCGCCTCGCTTTCCCAGTCGGTAACCAATCTTGAAATTGTAGTTCGCTAGTTGCTGAGCCCATCGTATTTGCCGTCGATTCCATACCTTAGTTGTAAGGAAGTTCTGTAGATTCTGGTGATCAGTGTACACAGTCACTGGTTTTTCTGTTCCGACCAGGTACTGTTTCCACTCTTTAAATGCTTCCAAAATCGCCAATAGTTCCTTATCATGGATCTCATAATTTCGCTCTGCTGGGCTCAGCTTCCGTGAGTTGAGAGCCAACGGATGTAGCTTTTTGTCTTTAAACTGGCAGAGGACACATGCTAGCGCAAAATCGCTAGCATCTGTTTCCACAAATGTTTCTCTGTCAGGGTAGAAATGACTGAGTATAGGGGCGGAGATGAATCTTTCCTTAATTTCTTCAAATGCCCCGTCTTGTTCCGGCGCCTAGCTGAATTTTCAGTCGTCGCCCTTCAACGTTTCGGTTATTGGCCTTCAGATAGTGGAGAAATCCTTAATGAAACCTCTGGTAAAATTGGCAAGCCAATGAATATTTGCACCTCTTCAACCAACCTTGGTGCCTTCCAATTTTTTATGCCTTTGACCTTTCTTTCACTCCTGGTGACTCCCTCAATTGCCACAATATACCCCAAAAATTCCCCTGTATCGACATGAAAAACTGACTTGGTGGTCGATACCGCTAGATCATATTCCTACAAGCGAGAGAGTACCTTTTTGACCAAGTCAACGTGTTCTTTCCCTGTCTTGGAGTAAATTAGGATGTCGTCTAGGTAGACCACCACTCCATGATCTAAGAATTCACGAAGAATTTTGTTCATTAGGGCCTGGAATGTGTCAGGCGCATTAACTAGTCCGCATGGAATTAGTTTGTATTCAAAGTGGCCGTATCGGGTCCGGAAAGCTGTTTCCCACTCATCTCCTTCCTTTCTTGTTTGGAGTTGATAGCCATCATTTAAGTCGAGCTTAGTGAATATTGGAGCCCCTGCCACGTGGTCGCGGAGCTCGCTTATTAGGGGTAGCGGATAATATGTTGGCTACAGTTAGCTTATTCAACTGGCGGTAGTCCACACATAGGCTCATTGAACCATCAGGTAAAGGGACAAATAAGATTGGAGCCCAAGCTGGAGATTTGCTTTCCACGATAATCCCTTGATCCCGCATTTCCTGCAGGTATTTGCTAAGCAAATCCAGCTGCTGGGCAGACATAGGATATATCGGGCCCCATGGTGGTACCGTGCCGGGTATCAAGTCAATGGCGTGGTCAAACATTCTTCTTCCTGCTAGTTTCTCTGCTGTTTCTGGTGTACCAACCCTCTTGAATGGTTGGTATTCCTGAGGTATTTGCAGAATTTCCTTTGACGCAGGAGTGGGTGCTATTTCGATTCTTCCAATGTATCGGGCTTCAGGGTCGTATGCTACCGTTTCGTCCCCTTTAAATGTTAAGTCTATGCCTTCAGCATTAACATGACTTTGGCTTTTCTCGTCTTTAAATATCGATTTTTACGCATCCTCAATGTGCGTTAAGGGATGTTCTGTATGCCACCATCCAAATGGGATGATTAGGTCATATTTGCCAGCATTGGCAATTTCACAAGAAATGTGAGATCAATGTGCATTGCTTCAGATCTCTAAGAGAATAGGATGTGTGTAGTGTTTTCCCCATTTGCTGCTGTTGTTCCTTCAAAGGTGTAAATGTCCAAGCTATTTGTGCGGGTCTGGTGTGGTAACCGATATTTATTAACAAGTTCTTGGTTTATAAGGAATATATTAGACCCTGAGTCTAATAAAACACGGATCTGGATCCGTTCTTCATTTGCTTCGATGGTTGCCCTGCCTTCTGGGCATGAATAATAAGGCGGGGCAGGTGCTGCGGTTTTATTTCATTTATTAGGGCCGCTAGGGGCCTGTGCAGGTCTTTTGTAAGGCATTTTCCTTGTTGTGGTAACTTAGGGTGTTTGTTACCATGCCCGCACGGTTTCGGCTATTTAAGCCTCCTCAAACAAACTAAAATCTCGGTCTTTTGTGTACTGGGCAGCCCACTAATAGCCGTCTTTACCGCTTACCGAAGGGTTCCCATACACCTGCCATTTACCGTTCTCAGCCCACGCTTTTATCTTCACTGGAGCCGTACTCGTATCGTTTTGACTATATCAGCGTATTTGGTGCGCCGGGGATTCTTCACGCATCGCCTCGTTTACCCCATGAGTCAATCGTGTCAATCCTTTCCACAAATCCGGAGTCCAGGTTCGGAACGGATTTACCATGGTCCATTTAGCGCGTGAACTAGGTAGAGGTAGTTACTCATTCTCTTCCACTTCATTTTTCTTGATGTCCGGGATCCTGTTCCGTTTATCTAACTATTCCGTTGTCCAGCCAACCTGTAATATATTTTGTTCCTGGAAGGCTTCTCACGATCCAGGCTAGACTAATTTCCTCTTGTCATTCTTAAGAAGTTCCTAGTCAGCGCTGGTCTGTCCACTTTTCCTTGGATCTCTTGTAAGGATTTAGAGCTTTATAAGGATGAGGGATTAGTTGACCGTCTTCCGTACTAAGGTCTGATATACACCAAATGTGGCGCTCCGCTTTCTTCTTTTTGAGTTTCAGGTTCCGAGAGTTAGTCCCAGACTACCAGCAGCCGCCGTCCAAGTTAATCGCTTCTTGCTCGCCTGTCATTCTTAGGTGTGCGATACTCCTGTAGGTCTGGATTGCTTTTCGTGACTCTCGCTTTGGTTATGGGTTTCCCACGGAGAAGCGCGGAATACCTGCTAGTAAGACCTTGAAGAGGTCGGACCCGCTTGTTGATTTCGGTTTCGGTAAGGGGTCCATAACTGAGTACCCGGTCGCTGTCGCTGCCGGTGCCTAAAAACCTTTTTTAGGTTTCATCCACCTGGTTCAGTTCCCCAATCCTGGGCTGGTTGACTTGGTTCACCCTAGTCCTAGGTTCTGGTTGCCCCATTGCTATCTGGGTCGTCGATATGGGGGTTTGAAATTTCCCCTTTTCTGCCCTATAACCGATACTTGGGCCTGTTTCCTGCAGAATTACCAAGTATGGTTGGCCAACGTGCAACGGGTGCATTGATTGGCTTTCTTTCGTTCTTCAATTTTGACTTTAGGGATTCCTTTATGAGCTTCAACCCGATTTCGATGCTCAACCTTTCCTTTAACGGGGGCTTTTTTCCCTTTTCCCCCTTGTTTTTTCAATTTGTAGGCGGCCTATTCTGCTGCCGTATAGGTTTTCTGTTTTTTATTACCAGCAGTGGTCTTGCTAGGTTTGGATTCCTACTCACACTTTTCTTTTCTGGGAGTCACTTTACCCCTGGTCGTTTTTTCTGAATAGCCCTTGTTGTTCCTTGAACGATTCTTCTCCTTTCGTGACTCTGCGGACTGCCTTAATCCATTCGCTATCCAAGTCATGATTTTCTTGTGATAGCGTACACATGGCCTCCATAGGAAGTTGACACTGATTTATGGTTCTCCAAGCGATGCCGGATACTTCTGCCTCGAGGTTGTGGTTTTCCATGATAAGGAGATATTTCTCTATGTCCCCTGTATACCTAACCTTCTCCATTTCGGCTAAGGCTTTTAGTGCCTTGTGTAGTACCGAGAATCGTTCTGTTACTTTGGCCCGGAACGTGATCCAGAAATCATAACCCTCATATTTGGGGAATCCGAGGTCTCCAGTTATTTTCTTTCAATGTGTTATCGAGAAAGGAGCCACCTCGGTTCCTTCTTTTCTTCCTACCGCATACTTGATGCGTTCTTCATCGTTTTCCCACTGCCATGGGTTTCTCCCAAAGTAGTCCACGCAAATTAGTAGCCATACTCTCACATCCTGAATAGGCTTGTTGTCGAATTTGAACGATGGATCTGCTTGTCGGCGGTTGGTTCTGGACAGTGGTTTCCCTAGCTGGTCGACCCATGGGTCCACCGAGGATTCGACCTTACGGCCAGGCAAGTGTCTTCGTGATGGCTCACCACCTCGTCGTAAGGGGCCACATCCGTCTTCAGACTCAGGGTCATCATCTCCCTGGTTGGGTGGATTAGCCGGGGGGGGCCATGGTGGTGCCTATCCGCCATTTACGTTTCCATCCCCACGATCCACTGCCTTTCTATTGACTCTTTGGGAAATGAACCAGAACTCACCTTCGCCATCGTCCGTGGTTCGTTTTTCCAATCCCGGATTTACCATTGGCTGTGTTGCCACTGTTTCCCACACGCTTGGTGGGTTCCTCGCAACTGGTAGTTGCACCAGAGTTTCATTCATCAGAGTCAACATTCGTTTTAGTTGCTCGGATACAGCATTCTATCTGATCACATATGCCTCTCTTTCTGACCGCACTTGTTCAAGGCGTTGGTGTACTTCTCGTAACTTCTCTCTGGTCCGCTCATGTTCTTTTTGTGCGGCTACTTATCTTGGGAGGAGTTCTGCTTTTTGTCTAGCCAAAGCCGGTTCTAGCTGGCGGTCTCGATCCAGCGACTCTTGTCCTGTTGCACCAATGTTAGCATGAAGTTGGGTACTTACCGCTTCATGGTGTGCAGCCCGTTCTTCCTGCGCCCGTAACATTGCCTTCAACCGTTTGCTGGTTGGATCTTGAAGTTCTGCGGTTTCAGTTGCTAACATTTCAAGTCCAGAATTGACCTGTTTCAACTCTTCGCCAATGATATGTTCCCCACGGGTTATCCCTTGAGCATGGTGCTGTAGTTGATTTGCCTGATGCTGAGCTTGACAAGATAGGTCACAGTATGCCAGATGTTGCATATCAACCGATTCCTGGAGGGTACAGTCTAAGTAGATCATTGCCTGGCCTACACCTTTTGCTAATCTTTCCATAGCTGGATTTCTGGCGTCGGGGGGACGGGGAGTGCTTGATCGAGTTTTGGGGCCGATTTTCTGACTCCACTAGGCTGTGAAAGGTGGTGGAGTGCCAATGGTGACCTGGAGCATCCAGGTGCATGGTCGCTTCGAACCAGAGATACTTGTTCTATGTCCGAAATGGCTTTGTCCGTATCGACAGTCAATTGTCGCGCCATCCAGTTTTGTTAGGACTCCGGATGTTTTCCTAGTCTCCAAAGAGATGGGGTATAGAAGGGGGAGGTAAACCTGTAGGAACTGGAGGTTCCTTCTTCTTTAATATCCTAGTCTTGGAACGGTTTCCACAGGAAGGTGGGACTGTAGAAGTATTAGTAGATTTTTTGGAAATATCAATCGGTAGGGATGAGAGAGGGATCAGTGAACCAGGAGGGTTTGTGTGATATATAGAATTTAATTTCCACGAGGGAGTTTTCAAGTATTTCTTCGCATGAGGAGATGTACTTTGATATATGTGGTTCGAGCAGAAGCTCGTCGAGGTGTGTGGAATCAGCTATGAGCTTGTGTGATTCCTGAGGTATAACTTGGAGGTGTCCAGTAGTCATGTAAAGAGCCTTGGTAAAAAGGAGAAATATTAATATACTGTTTAGGGTAGTCGATTCTAAGTGCCAGGGAATCGAACTAGGCTTAAATCTTTCTTCGTAAACAGAGATTGTTTAGGAAGGCTTGTAAAAATGTAGAGCAAAACTTATGATATTGATAAGATCTCTTCTCCATTGCTTGATGATGGTTAAAGCTCGGGAGGCACTTCGATATTTATATCCCGCGTCTGAGTGTTCGCAGACTACAACTACTTTCTATACAACTATGTACTTTCTCTCACATACTATCCTTGATGATCCAAGTACGGAGACGATTTAACCCTGAGAATATGGTTCCCCCCCACGGCTTACATACACATCAGAGCTCAGCTTTCTCTCAGGGTGTGGTACCCTTACCAGTCTGAGACACTATTCCTTCTTCCGCCGTTTAAACCAGGCAGTCCATCATGGAATCTACCAATGGTTTCTTAGAACACCAAGTGTATAGCATGGTTGTCGACCAATCTACTCCCTCCCGATACTACCGCCAGCTTGCAGACGGCTTTCAGGATGACTGGAGCTTACGATCAGTCGAATACCATATTATTTTAGCTCTACCTCCCCTTATACACTTGTTCCGATAGGTCTATGGACCTTTCTAGGCTTACAATCAGGGTCTAAGTGTGTTCTCAGTGTTTCCCTGGAACCCACTTAACATATTCTCAATTTCGTTCGGAGCGTCCCGTCACCTTTGACCACCCCCTGCGAAGGCTATACGGGAATGGTCATAACTCTGTGGCCACTGGTGCGATGCACTTGCTTCCCGCTGCATTGGCATGTTCGAGTCTCCCTCTTCATATACCCTGCGAACAGCATCCGGTCAGACGGATGGCGACGACGTATATGGTATGAGCAGGGCCCCCATAAATGGCTTTTTGGTGAGGGGACATTTTTGCCGTACGTGCCGCAGGTGACATGCGGGTCCAACAACGGGCCGGAGCTGTATGAGTAGGTTTTCACCGCATTTTTCGTATGAATGCAGTACTGAATTCAGTTCCTCATACACTTGTGCCTAAAACCGAAATATGGTAGTAAGGGCAGATTGGACTGGCTAACAAGTTGGAGAAGTTACAAGCTGAAGCAAATAGGAGAATTCTAGGATCTTTTAAAACATCCCTAATTGCAGCTCTGGAGATTGAATCCTCTACCCTGCCTGTTCCCTTAAGACTTGATAGACTTTGCAAGAGATATGCTTACAGGGTATTACAGATGCTACCAGATCATCCAGTTAGACAAAGAGTACCCTCCTCATACCCTTCAACATTACAGGATACTTGCACTCCAAGCTCAGATTCTACAACCTCCTCAGATTCAGAAAGTTCACTCTCTTCAAGATATAGACCCAAATATGACTCCCCCTTTGACACACAACAGGAACCATATGGGAAGGTGAAGCCAGACTGGAGACTCCACAATTCCCAACAAGCTAAGTTTCCTACACAACTGATTAGAGTTTTGAATACCTTAAGTAACTACCTCCCAGCAGGCAAGCAACTTGAACTTCAAAATCTACTTATTCAACCACCATGGCAGACCAACCTTCCCAATGCCAATTCCAGATTACACATTACCATCAGCTCTGAACACAAAGACTCAGCTGCCAGAGAACATAAAATCCTTTTTAAAAATATCAACAACAGAGACAACCTGATTCTCTATACAAATGGCAGTGAACTGCAGAGTGGAGCAGTAGGAGCAGGAGTGGTAATGATGCATGATGGGAAGGTTGTGGGCAGATGAAGAGTGGGACTAGGGAAGGACATGAAGGTTTATGATGGGGAATTGGTAGGTATTGCCAGAGCACTCACAGAAGCCAGCAGGTCCAGCCTATCTTTCAAGCACATCTGGATCTTTACAGACAACCAACCAGCAATCACCAACTGCTTTAGACTTTCACCCCATCCTGGCCAACAGATTTCTCAGCAGATTCAAAGGATTACAATTGATTTACTCAATTCAGACCTGGACTGTAACGGGTACACCCTATAGGAAGATGGACACAAAGGTTGCGACTGCACCAAAAGACTCAACGCAAAGCTCACAGAAGGTAAAGATAAAATAATTGAATCAAATGATAAAACTTAATATCGTTAAGCCAGAGCTTCACTCAATTCAAGTCTTGGCGAGAGGATGGTTGGTTATCAGAGTAGAGTGCCGTTCACGTTTACTTAAGTAGAATTATAAAGCCAACGACACCCATCCCTACTCCGACCATTAAGAGATCTCCCTTCTCCACTCTGGGATCATAGGACACATGGCCCTTCCGGAATTAACTTCGGGCCTGTGGATCGCTCGGATAAGTTGAGTCCGTTCAATCATAAAGGTTTTCTGCAATGCATTTTGATTATGCCTGCAGGAGAGAAAAACCTTTCCGATCGCAGTCTTGTCAATGGCCAACTGACAATCCGACTTTGTACCCAAACCTAGGTATGAGACTCAGTAGCCCTATGGCTTTCCGCCTATGCAAACACTGCAGTCAACTATGTCTACTTGGCCTATGAGCAGCTTTTCTTGTGACTGCGGAGCTCCCACGTTAAGTTTCTTAACTGAGTTGGGTAAATAGGCGCTACCTATAGTCAACCGTTCAGGGATCACCTTAGCCGTGATAAGACTGAATGCCTCTTAGAGTCCTGTAGCGTCCCACAGTAATGGTATAGCGCCTGGGCTATCGTTGTATAAGTAGTAGAGTTTTATCCGGACAAACTTCCATTTATCCCAAACTCTCCGATAGCTATTCCGTGGAACCCGCATACTTCCCATAGGGATTATAGGCACCTAGAGTACCCTCGGAAGGCCATCTGATGTCAATACTAACAACTTGCCCGGGTCGGCCGTCGCCCACCCCTATATATATCTTGAGGACAGCATCTGGTGGGAAGGACGGCGGTGACGTATACGGGGTTACGCTACCACCTTCGATTTCTCAGTTTTGTTAGGCTTTTACCAACTGTCACCCTTTCCCACCCGTCGCAAGGGGCGAACGTGGGAGCCGCAAGGGGATGGAATCCTCAAAATCACTCCAACCACCCTGGGGTACTTGTAGTAGGATATCGCGTTTCGCGTAACGTTAGGGGCGCGTAACT
Organism: Tuber calosporum; assembly: GCA_003316355.1. NCBI lineage: Eukaryota > Fungi > Ascomycota > Pezizomycetes > Pezizales > Tuberaceae > Tuber > Tuber calosporum. The sequence goes on from QFET01003044.1 coordinate 35,858, forward strand.
TGAGGTACACGATTTCGTCCGCGATCCCCAAGGTAGGGTAATTGGGCCCTATCGTGGTGCAAATCGCTGTGGAAGTCTGTGTAACGCCCCTTTGCGTCACCAGAAGGTTCCACGTAACTGACCTATTTGTTACACGCGATTCCACAAGCTAGAAACACCTTGTTACACCAATGTAGCACGCCCGGCAGCGTCTACACTGCTTACCATGTTTTCCTAGGGCTCCCAGTTACCCTGCCTAAGTGGTTACCCTGTCTAACTGAAGAGATGGGTTACCCTATCTAAAGGGTTACCCTGCCTAACCATGCTTCCGGGTTACCCTACACAAGAGGATTACCCTGCCTGCCTGTAGCTCCGGGTTACCCTGTCTAGCGGGGTTACTGTACCTAAGTGTGCACCAAGGTTACCCAGCCTTGCTTGGTTACCCTATCTAACAAGGTACCTAAGTACCCTTTCTTCATGCAAGGTACTTATAGTTGCTATGTCACTTTGCAGGTGTCTAGTACCGTTCCTGTCCACGTCCTGGTAGGACCACTGGCTGGGCTGAGGTCCGGTAAGCTATACCAACTGATCTAGGGGTCGTTACACTACTCCCCTCTTCCATATGTCTGTCCTCAGACTTAGTTTTCTTGTGTGGGCTGATTATTTTCCCACTTATCCCCCTTTCAGGTACTTTTCATATCGGTGATCCCTTCGCTTAGCAGGATACTGGTCATGAAAACGCAGCAATGCCTCGCCTGCAGTTCCTTCCAACATCTCGAACAGCTCCCATGAATTTTCTTCACTGCCATACCCTTCCCACAACACCAAGTATTGTACAAACCGGTGTCGGAATTTTGCTTTCATACTTCCATACCACCGGCTATCTACTATGGCTCTTACTATATGGCTGGGCTCCGAATCAACGATGTCAGGTTCTGGTATGGCTTTAGCAGGTCTGCCTACCAGATCCTCATGGTAAGGTTCCAGAAGTCCCACATTGATGACCGGATAGATTGTCCACCATGCAGGCAGCTGTAGCTCATAAGCCCTTGTCCCTATTCTCCTCTTAACGACAAAAGGTCCAAATCTCTTGTAGTCTAGTTTCTCCATGGGTCGCTTAGTCCGGATGTTACGTCGGTCCAACATAACACGGTCTGCCTTCTTAGCTCTGCCTTGGACTACATCCTCCAGGGTGACATACTCCGGTGATGGAAGACGCTTCTGGTCCTGCCATTTCCGCTGTCGTTCCTGGGCCCTTTGTAGTGTCTCTCTAATGTCTTGCCATGTACCCTCCCAATCCTTGACGACAAGTTCACTGTTTGGGTGTATACTTTGATGTTCATACACGGGCCAGGAACAATTGGTCCGTGGCACAAACCCGTGGTTCGCCTCGTAGGGTGACACCTTCGACGACTCAGATACTGACATATTGTATGCGTGCTCCGCTAAGGGTAGTAGTGCAGCCCAATCGTCTTGCTGGTAGGAACAGTAACTTCTTAGATACTGTTCCAAGGTCTGATTAACCCTCTCAGTTTGCCCATCTGTTTCCGGATGGAAGGCCGTAGATACATTGAGTTTGACTTATAGTAGATCCATGAGACTCATCCAAAAAGTGGATGTGTAAGGGGTATCGCGATCAGAAATGATCGATTCTGTGAGCCCATGCAATCGCCAAATCTCCTTCAGAAATATGAGAGCAAGTTCCTTTATGGGCACCTCAGTTGCTAAAGGGATAAAGTGAGCCATCTTGGAGAATCTATCCACTATGACCCAAATCTTTGTATATCCCTCTGAGTTTGGTAATGCCACAATGAAGTCCATGGAAATAGCATTCCATGGTCTCATCGGAACTTCAATAGGCACAAGCAAGCCAAACTTCTTATGCCGGATCGTTTTGCTTCTTTGGCATACTCACAGGTCAGAACATATTCAGTGATGTTTTCCGCCATTCACGGCCAGTAGAAGTTTGCCTTAACTCGTGCTATTGTCTTGTATGTTTCAAAGAGTCCAGCGATGCGTGAATCATGTTCTGCTTCCATGATTGTTCGCTTAAGCCCCTCGTCTTTCGGAACATACCACCGATTCTTGTAGGTGAGCAAGTCCTTTTCCACATCGAAATGGGCATCCACAGTGTTACTTTTGTTAACCACAGCCTTCAGTACTACCAGGTACGCCTGATCTAGTTTCGCAGCAGCACGCAAGGCTGTTAGAAATCCAGACTGCAGGCGAAACCCTTGACAAGTAAGTAGCATCAGTGGGCGCAGGAGGCCTCGTTCCTGCTGTATGTGCCACTGCCCAGGCCGAAAAAATGTTTGTGGTAGAGGATCACTCCCCCCTTCCAGGCGGTAGTCCCTACGCCGCGATAACGCATCCGCCTTCTCATTAAGCCGGCATTCTCGGTATACCACCTTGAAGTTAAACGGCTGTAGGAATTCCGCCCCGCCGTGTTGCCTCCGGTTTTGGACCTTGGTAGTATTAAAGTACTCATGATTCTTGTGGTCTGTATATGCCACAATCTGGTCCTCCACCGAGCGCAATAGATGATCCCATTCCTTGAATGCTGCAACAATTGCCGTAATCTCTTTATCGTGAACATCGTAGTTCACCTCCGCAGGCAGGAACTTCCTACTATGATAGGCCAATGGGTGCCATTTCTGGTCATCACATAATTGGGATAGCACAGCACCCAATACGAAATCACTGGCGTCTGTCTCCAACTTAGTAGGACGAGAGCCATCAAACTGTGTCAGAATGGAACCAGTGGTGAAGAACTCTTTTAGATGTTCAAAGGACCGCTCACAAGCGGGCGACCAGTCCCACTTTACATCCTTCTTGGTCAGATCCGTCAGAGGTTTTGCCACTTTACTAAACCCTTTGATGAATCGACCATAGAAGTTCGCAAAGCCCATGAAGGATTGAACGTCAGTTACATTCTGATGAGTCTTCCAAGCCTTGATCTCCTCTACCTTACGACTCGTCATAGATATCCCATGCTCAGATATCTTATACCCTAGGAATTCAATTCCCTTTGGTGGAAGTTGGACTTCTTTATGCTAACACAAAGACCTGCCTTGCGCAGTCTCTCCATTACCTGACGAACTAACAAAACATGTTCTTCAATCCTCTCTGAGTATATCAAGATGTCATCCATATAGGCGATAACTCCTGCATCAAGCATATCCCTGAATACACTATTGATCATACTCTGGAAGGTGGATGGTGCGTTGCATAGCCCAAACGGCATTACCGTATACTCGTACAGGCCATAACGAGTCTTTAAAGGGGGTTTTCCATTCTTCACCCGGTGCCATCCGGATGAGATAAAAGCCTTTTTTCAGGCCGAGCTTAGTGAACACTGTGGCTTTCCCGAGCCTATCTCGTAGGTCGTTCATCAAAGGCAAAGGATACTGGTTCCTAATAGTTATCTTATTAAGTCCACGATAGTCGATACATAACCGCAGCGTTCCATCTGGCTTCGGCACAAAGAGGATAGGGGCTCCGGCGGACGATGTAGAACGCCGGATCTTCCCTAGTTGCTCCATTTCCCGGATGTAGTCATATAGTACATCTATTTCTCGCTTAGAGAGGGGGTATATGGGCCCCGATGGCGGTTTGGCCTCCGGCTCGAGTTCAATCCTGTGATCAAACTCAGTATGCCGGGGAAGAGAAGTTATATTTTCTTGACTGAAAATATCTGCATAATCCCTATATTCTGGTAGTAGGCTGACGCTAATGTCCTTGCCATCTTCTCCAGTATATATTGCCATACCCAAAAGGTACACCTGACTACTATCCTCGGCTAGGAGTTCTTCACTGGTGATGAACTACATTCGTCGCTTAGCGACAAGACAGTTTGTCTTACAGTATTCTGAACGCCACTTCAGAATACCAGTTTCCCAGTCAATATCGGGATTGTCGTCCTTCAACCACAACATCAGAAGATAGCTGTCTACCCTGGTGTCCGGCATATCCGCAAGTTCGAACCTTATATCATTCACATGGTCGCCTATCTTCATTCTCACCGTCCTGGTGTAATGTTCCCCGGACCCTGGACTCTGGTTGCCACTTGCATCAGAGATTGATGTCGGATGTTTCCGACAGATACTTGGCAATTGGGCTTTCTTAACCCATGTGCTACTTAGCACGGCACCCTTAGCGCCACTGTCCAACAGAAGTAAGGCTTCCTTACTATTTCTATCCTTCTTGAAATTCCAGTCCAAGCGGACTTTCACGTGTATTGACCTAGTCTGGGGCAGCGGGCCAACTAGCCTTGGCCGCTTAGCGGGTCTTTCTTCGCTAACAGGTTTTCTTCGCTTAAGCGTCATAATATATCTCTCATTATATAATAAAGTTTGGGTGTTTACTGTCACGCCTGCGAGATTTCTGGTATTTAACCCTCCTGAGGTAAACTTGTAAATAAGTTCAATTGCTTAATCAAGTCCTGCCTGATTGAGATACATAAGTGAAACAAAACCAATGAAACCAGACCATCTCTATCGGTCTTCCCCAAGGAAAGCAAATAACAAAGTAAATAAGAAATAAACCCTCGCAAAACCTTAACAAAAGAAAACCCGTAATCCCACCCTGTCCTGACAGTGGCAGACCAGCCTTGTTCTTTTGTAAGGGTGAGGGGACTCACCTAGTCCAATTTCCTTTCCTTCTACCCTTTTCCTCCATGCCTTGATGCAAAGAGTGGTACTCAGCTTTCTGGTTACTCAGACACTGCCTAAAGGGCTTACCTAATTACTTCCATCGGTATCAACCTCCAAAATTGGAGGGGAGCCACGGACCTCGGTAACCCTTATGACAACATGGGGTGGAGCCTCAATGCGACGGTGTTTAGATATCGTAGGTGCTAAATGCTCAGCCTCAGAAGCAGACCGCTTTGATGAGGGTTTAATTGATTGGACTACGGGTTCGGGAGCAGTACACTGTTTCCAAAAGTGACTCTCGGTTCCATACCGCGAACATTGCTTTAACCGATGGCGTTTGTCAATCAGAGTATTCGGAATATTCCGATGTTTGATTTCATAGTCTGATTTCTTAACCCGGGAGGGGTTGACCGTGCTCGCTTGAGGCCGGGGATTTCGGTTCCCTGGGCCTCGCTCCTACTTTCGTTGTCACTTAGAGACCGCGGACCTGTCATCTCCTTGTTCGTGGGTGGTAGGCTTTTCCTTAACAACCGTTCTGTTGAAGGATGCAACGTCTTCCAGCTGATGGCCGGAGTTGCGAAGCAGGTTTAAGTAATCGATGTATGCTTGCGGGTGTGGAGTTTTCAGTCCCCAAACATTTCGCAATTCAGTGGTCATGCCAATGCGGGCCTTGTCCTTCACTACTACCGCGTCCTAATGCTACTCACTGGCTAAGCGAATGAGTTCATCAACAAATTGGTCCACCTTTCCTGGCTTCATAGCTAAAACATTCCACTCCTGAAGAGCACGATCCCGACCTGAGTGACCGCCGAAACTGGACTCTAGGCGTTTTCGGAAGCCTCCCCAAGTGCGCAACTCATTGCTTGGGTTAAAGGTCACTCCTGCCCCTTGTGCAGCATCCTGGCTAATGTGCACATGGATGCTGTTGTACCATTTCTTTGTGGCCCCTTCAAGAAGCGCGATGATCAGGCTGACTTTATCCATATCAGACAGTTTACAGTGTCGATAGTAGTCAAACCTAATCTCCGCATCCTGGATGAATCGCTGTGTGTCAAGTGGGTCTCCATTGAACCCATTGATCCCCAACTTCTCATACTTCTTCTGCCGAGTGTGGGATTTCTTGTTGCATTTTCGAAGAAAGTCCGTCAAGGCTAGACACGGCTCATCATACTGTCGCTTCTTAGCCTCGTTCCAGCCCGACTTGCGTCGGCCCAGAAATCTGCTAAGATCGAGGAGTGAGGAGCAGGATTGGTCGCTACTGCTCAAGGAGTCGGAATCACCCGGCTCTACTGCTTCGCCCATATTTCCACCACCTGGTGGTCTGCTACCACCATCTCCACCAGTGTTTCTACCGCGGAGTCCCAATCTTTCCTCATACCTGCTAAAGCGGTCCTCCGAGCTTTCATGACTGGCTTCTGGGAGAGAAGCTTCCGTGGGGAAAACAGCCTGGTGGGAGGTGCGGGGGATGGAGGACCTTTAGCAGCAAGGACCTTATCCACTCGCCTCTGAACTAACTGTTGGAAGCGGGGACAAGTTCCAACATCCGTATGGTCTTCCGAACCACAGAAACGACAATGGGTCTTATTCAACTTCGGACCTTTGGGATTTTGCATTAAGGGTTCACCGGTCCCTTTCGTACATGGCGGGCTTTGGTGAAAAGCGATATTCCCATCCTGTCTTCCCTCGATCCTACAAGCAGGAGAACAATAAGCTGTAGCCGACTGCGCTTCTACCCCTGGAAACCCAGTCCTCCTGGCGCTGCCCCTGGGTTTGGCTGGAGCCGGCGGTGCTGTCGGGAGGACAAGCGGCGCCGGATTTTATGGTATGGCTGGCCTGGGGGTTGCCTCTGCCACCGCATATGGTCACTCAGCTTCTAAAACTATAGTTGGCGTTGATGGCTCAGCTGGAAGGGCTGCAACAGCGGTCGTAGTTTTAGATTTTGCGGGTCTCTTGTCCTTTGTTACCCATGCGAGGCGTGAAGACCTCCGCACCGTGCCTGAGCCAGAAGGGCTCAGATATCGGTTGGCTAGGCGGGCTTGAACAGCGAGGGCAAAAGGTGATACCCGCGATGTGCCCGGAGTGAGGCCAAGTCCCAAAGCTTCCTTGGCATGTGGCGTTAAATGCTCATGCCATGTGACATTTGCCATGGCTTCTGCAAAGTGCGGGGCAAAACTGATTGGTCCTGTGCAGACAAGGGGAAGCGGAGGAGGTTGCTCCATAATCACATTATTTTCGGAATCAAGGCTGATTCCTTGACTCACAGCCCACTCTAGGGCATTTCGGCGAGCCTTCAGCGCATGCGCTGTCATGACCTGCTGGCGATAGCCGTCTTGGACCTTCTTTACCCAGTCGGTGGCCATGTTGACCATTTTCTCTTGAAAATAGGTCTGCTTTGCCTCCACAAAGCATTCAAGTTGGGACTGTGCTTCCTTGAACCTACTGCCTACTTCAAGTAGGATGTAATTCTCAAAGACTTTGTGGGTAAAACGTTCAAAAGTAACTCCTTCAGGGACCGCCTCAGGTACCATCACGGACGGATTGTGGGTGATGGATTCCATGAGTACCCTAGGATGGGGGACCACCATGGCCTGACATTCCTCAGGCACCTCAATGTGTGCCACTTCAATCAACTTCGTAACCGCCTCCCAACCCAGGCTCCTTAGGTTTGCGATAACATCGTAGTCCAAGAGGGGACCCGGTGTGGGAGGGACGGTAGTCCGTTGTGAACGCGTAAGAGACATTTCAGACATAATACTTTCCACCCCTGGCTACTTGTTCCTGACAAGGTTACCAGTACTCGTAAATGTCAGAAAGGGGTCTCGAGGAGTAACCATTCTCAGGAGAGAGTTAAGCGAAGAGCTTAACGATATACTGTAACGGGGGCACCCTATAGGAAGATGGATCCCAAGGTTGCGACCGCACCAAAAGACTCAACACAAAGTTCACAGAAGGTAAAGATAAAATAATTGAATCAAATGATAAAACTTAATATCGTTAAGCCAGAGCTTCACTCAGTTCAAGTCTTCTCTAGAGGATAGTTGGTTATTAGAGTAGAGTGCCGTTCACGTTTACTTAAGTAGAATTATAAAGCCAACGACCCCCATCCCTACTCCGACCGTTAAGCGAGCTCCCTTCTCCACTGTGGGATCATCTGACACATGGACCTTCCGGAATTAACTTCAGGGCCTGTGGATCGCCCGGATAAGTTGAGTCCGATCAATCATAAAGGTTTTCTGCAATGCATTTTGATTATGCCTGCAGGAGAGAAAAACATTTCCGATCGCCGTCTTGTCATTGGCCAACTGACAATCCGACTTTGAACCCAAACCTAGGTATAAGACTCAGTAGCCCTATGTCTTTTCCGTCTATTCAAGCACTGCAGTCAACTATGTCTACTTGGCCTATCGGCAGCTTTTCTTGTGACTGCGTAGCTCCCATGGTAAGTTTCTTTACTGAGTTGGGTAAATAGGCGCTACCTGTAGCCAACCGTTCAGGGATCACCTTAGCCGTGATAAGACTGAATGCCTCTTAGAGTCCTGTAACGTCCCTCAGTAATGGTATAGCGCCTGGGCTATCGTTGTGTAAGTAGTAGAGTTTTATCGGGACAAACTTCCGTTTATCCCCGACTCTCAGATAGCTATTCCGTGGGACCCCCATAACTCCCATAGGGATTATAGGCATCTAGAGTACCCTCGGAAGGCCATCTGATGTCAATACTAACAACTTGCCCGGGTCGGCCGTCGCCCACCCCTATATATATCCTGCGGACAACATCTGGTCTGAAGGACGGCAGTGACGTAAAAGGGGTTACGCTATCACCTTCGATTTCTCAGTTTTGTTAGGCTTTTACCAACTGTCACCCTTTCCCACCTGTCGCAAGAGGAGAACGTGGGAGCCACAAGGGGGTGTTGGACGCGTCAAAATCACTCCAACCACCTTGGGGTACTTGTAGTAGGATTTCGCCTTTCGCGTAACGTTAGGGGAGGGTAACTTGAGGTCAACGATTTCGTCCGCGATCCCCAAGGTAGGGTAACTGGGCCCTATCATGGTGCAAATCGCTGCGGAAGTCTGTGTAACACGCCTTTGCGTAACCAGAAGGTTCCACGTAACTGACCTAATTGTTACATGTGATTCTACGAGCTAGAAACACCTAGTTACACGAATGTAGCACGCCCGCCGGCGTCTAAACTGCTTATCATGTTTTCCTAGGGCTCCCTGTTACCCTGCCTAACTGAGGAGATGGGTTACCCTATCTAAAGGTTACCCTGCCTAACCATGCTTGCGGGTTACCCTACTCAAGAGGGTTACCCTGCCTGACTGTAGCTCTGGGTTACCCTGTCTAGCGGGGTTACCCTACCTAAGTGTGCACCAAGGTTACCCGGCCTTGCTGGGTTACACTATCTAACTAGGTACCTAAGTACCCTTTCTTCATGAAAGGTACTTATGGTTGTTATGTCTCTTTGCAGGTGTCTAGTACCGTTCCTGTCCACGTCCTGGTAGGACCTCTGGCTGGGCTGAGGTTCGGTAAGCTATACCAACTGATCTAGGGGTCGTTACCTGGACTTACAGCTTCATCTACACTGGGTTCCTGGGCATACAGGTAACCAGGATAATGATGAAGCTGATCTTCTAGCCAAACAAGCAGCTGAGTATCCCTAACCTACACAAGAGAATTATCTCTCACTGACCAAATTGAAAACTCAGATTAAGCAGTCTGCCCTTACTGCCTGGCACCATTGTTGGTGGCAACTGCCAGATAATAGAAAGGGTAGACACTTTAGGTCTATCCACTTCCATCTTTCCAAACTCAGACCACCACCACACTTCTACCAGCTCTCCAAACATCAACTTGCAACAGTTACTCAACTCAGACTTGGTCATGAATACTTTAAATCCTATCTTTCAAGACTGGATGAGAATATTCAAACTAGTTGTACCTGTGACAGACAAAGACCAGCACTCTACACACCACTACACATCCTTCTTTACTGCAACAAATATCAACCATACAGACACCTCCTTAGACAAGTTGCTCACAACTTCCACCTTCCAGATGTGGTTGGATCCAAGGCTGGCCTACTGGCTGTGGCAAAGTTTGTGGGAGAGTATGGAGCAGCAACCAGACATGACTACTTGGGGAGTCTAGAAGGATATGAGTACTCTAGTAATGGAAGAAGAGGGGAGGAGGAAGAGGAGAGGGAAGAGGAGGGATTAGTAGGAGGAGATTAATGGGAGAAGAGAGAGGAGGCCAGAGGGTTGGAATGGAGGCAGGAAGGAGGGGTGGGAGAAGTAGGATGACTCTGGCAGGAGGCCCAAGGAGAAGGAGACAAAAGGATTTAGTAGATTCAATTTGGGACCAGTAGTGGGAGGCACTACAATCATGTACTTTTCCAGCTTCATAGCCATAGGCTCTACAAGCTCAATGATTTATAATACTAATAATATGGAAGGATGGGGGCAGGGGGTGTCAAGCACTGCCGCCAAAGTTACTGTATCCTCCCTATGTTCCATGCTATAAGGGAGCCGGAGTTGGGACAACCGGTGTGAAATAGAGGTGATATGTAATGAGCAACTGGTGCAGCCAATTGCTGTAAGTGATTCACAACAATCAGGACATTGCAACAGACTAGCTTGGCAGCTGGGTGCCTCTGGTCGGAGGTGACTACCCGGAGGGCAGGTGGGGTTGTGGCAGCAATGGGAGGATACGGGATGGGCCTTAGCACAAAGGAGCAGGTGGATTGAGTTTCTTTGCTGGCAGGGGCAGGAAGTGCATAGTTCCGCATTTACAGTCCTGCATAACACGGTTTGGAGAGTGAACTCTCCCAACCCTGCCGGGACGGGAGTAGAGCTGGATTGATGATCTAAATCAGACAGTGCCAGCTGGGGGCACTCTTACAACAACAGAAGTTAAGGTCTTAGGTAACATCTTAGAGGGGTTTGATTGAAGAAAGCCTACAGAAAGAAGTGTAACCTTAATGGTATTTCGCATGGACTCTAGGAGGCCAGTTTAAAGCTCTGCTTGATCAGGAAGAAGGTAGGCATTGGGGAGCCCATGAATGTCAAGCGGTATCTCTGTAAGTGCTATGCAAAAAGAGCAGACGGGGTTGACACTAAAAGTGTATACTTTGTTTAACTCAAGGGCCATGACCTCTGAGTATAGGAAGTAAGCAGTAGTTTCGGTGAAGATATTGGAGCCTGGGAGAGTGAGTGATCCTCTAACGTTAACTAAGGCCATAAATGCAACTGGGTTGGGGCAGTTGGCTTGCTGAAGAGCATAGGCCACCAGGTCTGAAGCGGTCGTAGCAATAGTGAGTGAATCTGTTTAGGTAAGGGCTAGAGTCTTACAGGAGAAGAACTGAGGCGTGGTAGAAGGCAATATGCTGGGGCCCTTCACAGAGCTTCTAAAAGTTTTAGACCAGGCCACCTGTGCTAGAGTTGCTGGTTTCTTTCCCTTATACTTTCCTTTCCCACTAGCTGCTTGGCCAGTAGCAACAGCAGCATATGTGGTAAGGGGGTGTGATTTGCAGTACTTGGGGTTATGGTCCCCAGGGAGGAAGGTGGAGGATTCCTGCGATTTCCGCACATTGTAGCTTTGAGCAGCCGAGGAGTGTTAGTCCTGAATGGAATCTACTCTAGAGGCACCATACCAGGCCTTTGTCTTGGTGTCGAGGCGGGGCATGTCAAGATGTAACTGACGGACTCCGTTGCTGTTACAACCACAGCAAAAGAAAAAACCACACCAAATCTTTCGCCAAGTTTCCACCTCATTGGCTAAAAACCAATTCTCACCGCTTCCCCTCCACACTTTAAGCACTTTTTATCAACAGGTTACCCTCTATTTATTGTTTCCCATCTCCTTTTATCAACTGAGTCACTACTTTTTCCCCTCTGATGCCTCCACGGCTAAGAGGCAGAGGTAGGCGGGCTGCAAACCCCCTTGCAACCCCCTTTCAACCACAAAACATCTTTGAAAACCTATCCTCGCCTACAGACACCCCCATGGATAAAAATGCCATAGAGGATACCCCTTCCCCAGTCCAGACAGTTGGTGGCCCTGGTCCATCCCCCTCCAACACTGATGCCTCCACCTTCCTCACCCTTAAAAGAAGACCCCAACCATTGAATGACTTACCAGGAGACTCTATGCAGTCAACAAAGCACAAAATAAAGTTTCCGATAAGCTGGACACCCTAGAGCAACACCTGATAGTGGTCCAAGAACGTCATATCCAGGACACCAAATACCTTCACTCCATGATCTCCACCCTTACCAACCTAGTTGTGCAACTTCAGTCCCTGCAACTTCAACAACAACCTACTACCAGCCTACAATCCACACTACCTCCCACTACCAAAACACAAACCTGGGCTCAAAGAGATGCCAAAGCTTCTCCAGTCAAACTCCCTACCACCCTACCCACCAAGAACTCAACCACTGCTCTCCTCACCAATCGCGATAGTTCGATTATCATTGAGAGAGATGGCGCTGCCCTACCTGATGACACCAACCACCTTACCATTCGCGATACAATTAACACTGCAATGAAGAAACAACTGATCTCCAATATTGAGTTCATTCCTAACCACCATGTACGCCTTATTACCAAAGACAAAATCCCATCCACCAATGTTCTCAAAAACCACCACTTTGCTATTGAGGAGGCTATCAGAGTGTCACGATTGCCTAGAAGAGCGCTAGGCAGGAAGGACAGAAAAGCAGAGTAAGCCTGGTGAGGCTTGCGAGGATTTCGCACACATGACCACTTTAGGGTCATGTGGGTTTCGCGCATGACGCACAC
>QFET01003045.1:4150-36220 GCA_003316355.1 Tuber calosporum
GGGGGGCGTCACAAAAGAAATGTTTTTTTACGTTTCGTTTCAACTTTGGTGTGGTGCAACCTTTTTTTTTTTCTTTTTTTTCTGTATAATACGGTACTTGTACTCGTACTGGTATAATCTCAGCTCAACTGTGTTTTTTTTGTTTGTTTGTTTGTTTGTGTCGTGGTGTTGTTTACTCGTTGCAGTTCAGCAGTAAATAATCGTATTTCGGTAAATGGTTAATTATTGTTATCAACGATACCTTGCACATCTTAAATCTCCTTCCTTTTCACCCCGGTTTTCGCCATCATAATCTATCGCCTGACGTTTACGAGTGATTCGATACAGTATCATACCGTACACCGTACTTTACCGTATGTACTCTCGACCGGAATACGGTACGTATGATAAAGTTTGGGGTTTTCATTTATTTTTATATTTAGTTCGTCTACTTTCTTGCTTGCTTTCCTTTCCTTTCCTCAACTTTGATTAAATCTTCATGCCTCAATCCGGTTTATGCCTTTTTCGTGGGCTTAATTTGGTTTATTTTATTTTTATTTCCTTTTCGTTTTGAAACATCCTCCTCCTCTTCCTCCCCCTCCTCCTCCTCCGTCATATCCCGGGTCCGGGCTCATCGCAATCGCGGCGTAGGTGGGGGTGGTGGGCAGGCGGGGCGGTGCAAGTAACCGTACCGTATGGAGCCTCAGTTGAGTAGAAACCTTAATTTGACACTGCAATGGCTTTGAACCCACACAATGAGGTCGTTCGTATCGTGCGGCACGCTGCCTGGATACGGAAGGGGGACTGCTGGAGGTCTTTGCATACTGTACCGTACGGTACCATAGGTAGGAGAGGTAGGGGGCTGTTTGCTGTCGTCTGCCTGCTCGTCTAGCGCATCGCCACTACTTCTGCACGTTGTGCAGTAAGCCGGGTCTGTATAAATTAGCTGGGATCAAATATATTTATTTGAAGTATTTTACAGTACCGTACCGTATTCTACTCCTACTAGTACTCGTACATTGCCATCCATCTCCCCATTCCCTATGCGCCTTGCCAAATGTGTGCACAAAAGCAAGTAGGAAAAAGGGAAGGAAAGGGGAGCTTCAAAGAAAAGAAAAAGAAAAAGAAAAAGAGAAAAAAGAAACCACGCATAGTTCTATACTCGTAATGTCCTGACGTTTGTGAACACAACTGCTATTGCATGCCACCAAAATCCTGAGGCTTGGCTCAATTTTTGCCTGTATGCAATAGCAGTTGTGTTCACAAACGTCAGGACATTACGAGTACCGGTACTTGTAGGAACGAAGCTTCCTTGCATATCGAGGGGTTCTGTCATCAGAAATGCTTGATCTGATCTGCGATAAGCACAGCATCGAGTTACACTTTGATACTTGGTTGGTCATGCTGGCTTTGATATCATGATCTCGTCCACATTCGGTACTTGGTCTATCAATTATTACGCTTTGCCCATTCCTGGCTTCGGTCTGTCATTTTTTCCTTTTTCATTGGAGAGAGGGCTTATCGTATTGAAGTTCATAACATTCCTCTTACCATTTCCAACGCTTCCCCAACTTTTCCGCCTCCACAACCAAGCCCCCATTCCCTCCCTTCCCCAACCATTCGGCCGGATCCATCTTGTCAACGGAGGTATACGTACTTTCGTCGCCAAGTCCAAGCCTAGAGTCATATCTTTTTTACAGAACGGCACCGAAACTATTTTGTGCAGCCAACTCCTCCAGGCGGTCCGGGAGTTACCATCAGTCAGCCTCGTCTCTTTAGAACTACAGCGTTGTCCTTACACCTCCCATATATCTTATACAATTCTTTTAATATCTTATCATGGGAACAAGAAACCATGCCAACATAAAACCAACCAGAGGAACGCAGCTTAAAGCAATGAAAAAAAACGAAGAAAATGAATAAGGGAGGCGGTGTTTCCCATACCCGAATGTTGTCTTGATACTCCTGACATAATAGTCTCCGAAGTTTCTCTTAGTCACGTCTTCTTGGCCGACGGGGACACCATCCCAGCTGAGCCTTAGCACGGTGGAATCTGTGCCTTGGTCGAACGCAAGGGTAAGGGTTGAGTAGTGACCTGTGTTGAGCATACCGATGAGCATAACGCCAAAGGAGGAGCATACCGAGCCATTTCGCACTTCCATCTATTGATGACAACGAAAAGGTCACGGTATCGGTAGCAGTCCTAGACTTACCTTTTGGCCAGTCGGCCAGTCTCCATGTTTGGACGATCTTCTTATCTTTCTCCAGTTGTTTGAATTGGCCCTCAACGTTCCGACCGAACAGACTAAATCTACCTCCCTCTCTTGGCTCAAACTCTGACGGTGGTGTCCGAGTGAATGCAGCTACTCGTTGAGGGTCAACAAAGGTTTGGTAAAGTTGATCAGCCGAAGTTTGGAATTCGATATCATCCTTCAAGGTCACCGTGTTGACTATTGGGCTTGTGCCTGTCTGACTTGGTTCTGTTTTCGAGGAAGCGGCGTGAGATGCCGATGAAGGGGCCGCGGCGGGTTTGGGTGTAGAAGTGCCAGAAACAGGTCCAGAGCCCGGAGTGTGTTGGATATCTTTACCATGCTCAGCGATAAGATCACCGGAAAAGCCAGCTAGAGCTTTGCGAAGCTGAGGGACGATATCGCTGCGCACTAAATCACGAACGGCTTGCTTCTCTTTGCTGTCCGAGTAAACACCTATTTCAAACTATTTGAGCGATCAGATGGTGTATATCCTGAAGGGGCCTTGGACCGGAAACATACCACATATTCATCTTCCTCGGTATCATGGGCAACTTCCGGGACCGTAATACTCCCTGTAACCCCTTCACCTTCGGCCGCAACACCTACTTACTCATGCCGATGAGTTTTCACCGTTGATGATGTGGCTATAGTGTGATTTTTCAATTGCACTCACCGGAGAATTCTAGGCGGACCTTGACATCGAATAAGGTAATGACCTTCCCTTTCCTCTGGGAGACATCACAATCACCCTCGACACTTAGAACTTTGTCAATCTTGGCAGATACTTCTCCTTTGCTCGCAGAAAGTCCAGTGAGCTTTTCGGAGAAATATGCCTGGGCCCATTCGATCGCATTCTTGTTGACCCAGTGCCAATTATTGGGATTGTGGAGAACCATTTTTGTCACTAAGGAGGTCTAAAGGATATGGTATGGATAGGGGCACGACTACTTTGAAAGGTGAGGAAGAGTTAGTCCGGGTCTTGTCTCGGGAGTAATAAAAACCATATAGAACTACTCGATCTCGGGTTGAGATGTTCTGGTGGTAACGGCGTGAAGTGGGGGCAACGGAAGTAACCGAGACTTGAAATAACAGGGATTTTAGGATACAGACCTGAGTGATTTGATAATGGGTGAGTCCCGCAAAGAAGAATAAGATGTTGGATTGAAGGAGGTAGGATTTGGTAGCGAGATAAGAGAAGGTTGAGTCGAGTAAATACTTATACGGCACCTCGGAGGGGAGAAGGCTCCTTGTGGTGTAACATACCGGTAGTCTGAAAGAATAGGGGAGCTGGAACCGTCTAGAAGAAAAGCGACTGGGAGAAAGCTATCTTCCTGTCGAGAAACCCTGATCTAATCTAATCTGAGATTCTGATGATCTTATCGGTTAGCCCTCCCTCGGGTGAGGCTCGTTGCCCCAGCAACGGATGAAGGCGGCTGAAGAAAGGCGTTAGTTTCCGTTGACGGCTGTGAAACGTGACCATGCTGCATGGGGGACTCCTGACCAATCTAATTGTGTCTCTTTAGCTGCATCAGGGCATCTCTTTTTTTTTATTCGAAGAACCCTAACTCCAGGCTCTTATTCTGGGTTTTCCCTTCCTTCCCTCCTTCTTCCCTTCCACTCCTTGTATCCCCACACAACGGAACCCCAATTAAAGTCCTTTTGCTGCCTTAGTCAAACTTCCAGCCCAATGGTCATCCTCACTCACTCGTCATCCTATACGTCGTCAAACTACTAACACGAGCAAACGAACGCGCCATGTCTTTCCAACAGCACCCACAGGTTTCCGCCTCCCCCCCTTCAGATTTGATCACCGCCTGCCCTATCTCACAGATCGCCTCCCCTTTACTTTTAAAGCGTCTCCAACAACAAAAGAAGAAGCTTGCTGAAGGTTCGAAAGCTACCTCTCCAATATCTACAGGCGAACGGACACCGGAATGTCATAGTCCTACAACAAATAACGATCAAATGGCGCCTACCAAACCTACACCACCATCAGCGAGATCTAACCCAAGTCGACGTTGTGATTCTAATCGAAGAATTGAAGGAATGGGTGCTCGGGAGATGGATCAAGTTAGTTTGTCTTCACTGCGCTCAAAATAATAATTGTCGGGCGCTCTCTTAAAAAAGTAGAATACTGATATTTTGTGTGAAATAGTATCTCTCGAAACTTAAGAAGGAGAATTTCGATCTTAAACTCACGCTCTATCATTCACGGGAAAAATCTGCTAAAACTGAACATGAGCTTGCTGAAACACACGCTCAGCTTACTGGTATCGTTTCTCGGAACGCCGAGCTAACGGAACTCAACGACCAACTTTATGCCGAGCTGGAAGCTCGTGATCAGGCGTTAGGGGATGCGGTGAGGATGATAACGGCTTACGAAGATCGTGTGGTTGAGTTGGAGAGGCTTTTGAGCGCGGGAAATGATATTCAAACAAACGATGTTCAACGAGAGGAGGTACGGACTGAAGCAGGGCATGGAGGGTCGGAGTCCTCAACATTTCTCAACCCCGAAGAGGATGAGGGTTTCAATGATGAGCGAAATTGTCATGACAAAAGGTCTGGAATTCCAAATTGCCTCACAGTTGGAATATCTCCTTTCACTCACCGACCATCACCACGCCTGGCGACTCCCTTTCGCCCTCGTGCATACGGCCCAGGAGGCAGGCTTGTCTCTCCTTCTCCTTCGGTTAATTCAAATCTTATCGACCTGAACACCCCGCTGTCGGGTTCACAAAATGCTTCAAGTTTTCTGAGATCAGCGTTTGCATGCATAGATATCCATACACCTTTGCGATCGAGGGCTGTATCGTCAAACATGTCCTTTATAAACAGATGTTCGTCTGTAATGAGCGATAGCCCTGGAGGTTTACAGACTGGCCAATCCCCAGATGACGATTTTGTTCTTGACTCACCACGACTGAGTGAACTAAGTGACAGTAGCTTCGCAAGCATGTATGGTGAACGGGATGGTGATCTCTCTGAAGGATCTGGGGATGAAGGAGCAATGCTTTCTGATAGCACTATTTTTAGGGAGATGTCATCCAGAATTGATATGGCGCGCAGATCTAGAACTCCGAACCGGTGGATTAGCCCGGGGAGGGAAATCATTGGGTCCAAAGCGGGAGGGCAGGAAAACGAATCATCCGTATTTGCTCGGGGCCTCCTTCCCCCTACACCGGAATCGATATCACCAAGGAAGTGTAATGGGTTTAAGCTCATCGATGACGGAACCCCTGCCTCCCGTCTCCCCCAAAGCCCGGTTTCTTCTAGTGGGGGGAAGAGCATTATGACTTCCAAATGCAGTACCTATGGCACTGATGTAAGTGATGGCGGCTTAACAACGAGCGGGATTAATACACCCTCGACTCCGCCGCCGGGGGAGTACGAGGAGCAGGAGGAGAGGACCAAGACTAATTGTGGGAATCGAAAACCATCTCCGCATAAAAGTCCAAGTTTTGCAGATATTACCAATATGCAAAAGAGACTTGGGTGTAGGGATAGACTGGGCCACGGAGAGGGCGTGAGAAAATCAGCGGAGAAAGCTGAATCGTTGACATTACCAAGGCATGTCAGCTCGCGCATTGGTGGTGTACGGAATGGTGTTTGTGGCGGTCGCCAAGGCGCTTCGCTCAAAGCTCCTCCTCCGGTCAAGACAAATGCTACATTCACCAGCCTTCCTTCGACCAATATACACACCCCGCCTTGGACCCCTCGTACACCGGACAGTGAAACGACTAAGTGCAATAGCCGAATTCCTCCTGTGATCAAAAGAAAGGATAGTTGGGAATGCATCGGATCCTCTCTCGAGAAGCACCGTGTGGGGGGCAAGGGAGGTTGTGGGAATGGAATACCTCGACGAAATACCATTGCTCTAGCTTCGAATATTGCTGCCTTGCCGAAGAAGAAAGTTGATACACAAGGCCCAACCTCGACTGTCGACAAGAGAAAGTCATCAATTCCTGCTCTCATCAGGTCGAACACTACAGGGGCCAGGGACACCAAAGGGGCCGCCAGTAAGCCAGTCAAGGAGAAGGGTCGCAGGAACGTAAACTGAGGAAGATGGCGAGGGAGAGAACGGGCAGAGGGGCATGTAATGGTATCATTCCGTTGTCGAAAACCCTTTGCCTCGCTCAGAGGGGCGGGTTTCTGTGCCAAACAGGAGCAAGTTCGCTGCAACGTCATGGCCCTTGCACCGCTTATGCTAAGCGTGAAGACCGTCCGAATGTCCAACGCAAACACTAGCTCAAGAGGCATTTCGTTAAAAAAACAAAAAAAAAAAAAAAAAACAATTAAGAGCATTTACTCTCAACTCTCCTTTACTTTTACTTGCATCTCTCTAAAGTCCCACCAAAAACTTTCCTCATCTCTGGCAATCTCATTTGTTTTGGTACTTTCTTTTTAAAAAAATCAGTATTCTTAGAAAGGATCGGTCAGTTTGGTGCTTTTCTTTTCCACCATCTCAGAATTGTTCCCAAAGGGCGTATAACTGGGTTTCTTTCTCTTATGGCTTTTGTATAGTTTTAGCTGTTTTTGTATAGCCTTTCCCCACATTCCTCCTCTTCCCTTCGTATCCTTGATCGATCAGTTGTGCTCCTCCTGCTATTAAGCTCCCCGGTGTCTGGTGTTTTTTTTTTGTGGAAATTAGGGTGGATTGGCCAGGGCGTTGGGGGTGGGGGTAAAGGGAGTTACCGGTAGATGGTGAGGGGGAAAGGGCGAGAGGAGACAGACGGAGGGATTCACGCTTTCTTTAGCGTCTACTTGATGGTGACGATGGCGATGATGGTGATGATGATGATGACGATGATGATGACGATGGCGATGATGATGACAGCTTCCTTTGTTATTGAAATCGTTATGATGATGTATTTCCTTTTCCTTTTCCTTTTTTCCTCTCGTTTTTATTACTTTTTGTTGTGGATGGGTGGTGTGATGATGTGGATTGTACTCGTATGGTAGCCTAAGTGTGGTCTAAGTGTGGTGGCACGGTTCAATGTTGCTAGTGCATTTTACTCGCACACTAAAAATGCCATTTTTTGCCACCCTAGGACACAACAACCTACTACGAGTATTCAATTATTACAAAATCCTGCAAGCAAGGGGGGGTTCGTTCGTTGTGGATAAGGTAATATGAGTACGGTGGCTTGTCGGAGGAACTTTGGGTTTTTTCATGCAGATTGGTGTGTGGTTGCCTGGAGTTGGCGGTTTTCCCATTGAATTTTGGTGCATTTTCCTATGGGTGGTACCGGCACAGATTCCTGACGCTACGCTGAAATTTAGAGATCCTCTCCGCAGAATTGCCTACACCCGAACAAGCCCCAACTTGACAGAATAAACCCTAGACCCCGAATCCTTAGATTCCTAGCCACTTGTAGAGATAAACTTATACAAAAGCGCATGAGCGTGTTATGGTGGAAAGTATGATAATAATATAATACTAGAATTGCCTTTTTTTTTTTTTTTCCTTCTTTGATTATTTCTGTGGTTCCGCTTTAGCTACGAGCAACGAAGCGACGACGGGATACGCCCAGGAAAGCGTATCGTAGCTTGGACTTGGGATGTTTCCCCTAGTAATATTATATCGTACCCACTCACCAAAAGCGAAAGGGCAGGAACCTCAGGTTTGCCACTTATGATATCATTTGCTTGATTCCGCACTGGGGGGTGAGGGTTGCTGCAGCAGTGAAATTGGCGATATCATACCTTGCGCGGTATATGGATTGCGATAGTTGGTAGTAGCGTAGCAAAGGACGGAGTATTGACAATTCCCGACGAGGGTGATAGAGGATCGAGTGATTTTATGTGACCGCTCTCCTGTGTGCGGTTACATGTGGGGGGGGGGGTTGATATGAGTTTTTTTGGAGAGGATCACGGAGAACGGTATCCGGAAGTGTAATACTAGTATCGTAGGGGAGGGGGGTATTATAGATATTTTATGTAGTGATGAAGTTGTGAATGAAAGTTAAGTTAGCGTAACTACGGTATTCACAACCCGCCGGAGATGATTATCATATCTCCAGTTTCACGTCGATGGAACGCTTCAGCATGATATAATAGCAAGAAGGGGAAGGGAGAAAAAAAAAAAAAAAGAAAAAGAGCAAATAGGGGAACTTCCCCACTACGATAACTTAGTATAGATTTCCTCTACGGTTATCGTATCGAGGAAAACTTGATATTACTCTTCCACAACTAACTCACCGTACAGTAGTAGCTATAGCTACTCGAGTATACTTTACCGGTTTATTCCCATTCGCCCCAGCCGAGAGCGGTGGGGGATTGCGGGCCGGGTGAACGGGGACTATAGTATCATATCCTGTCGGGAAGGATTCTGATTGTTTGAAGTATGATATGTTTTTGTACGATAGGGTATCGTAGTGGCCGGGGTGAGCCGGACTGCCGTGTTGTATGTAAGCGTATGCGTTATGTCAGGGCTAAGTTCTGTGCGCTGTGGAGAGAGTGAGGTGGAGAAATTCTGGTATGATGCATGCGATCTATAACGTCAACCAGCGGTGATTCAAAATGTAATGCTTTATGTAATCTGGGTTAGGGGTGATTTCTCAAATATTTCTGCATGTAAGACCTAAAGTACAAATTGTCTTATAAAATAGGGTTTATTGGTATATTATAACTTATTTTTGGTTGTTTAATGTAACTACTAAGAGATATAAACCTAGGATATGATTCTTGAATCCTTTGCTTGCCTTGAATATATGCAAAGGGTTATTTTCTTCACAATATTCTTTTTATAATTCAATTACGATGGAGCTACATTCAAATAACCAAGTGGCAGTACCCAGCAATACAGCAAATACAAATCGCTCACGAGATACTGCTTCTATAAATCGCCATACATTGCGAACCAGGGCCCGAAGAGCACAACAGAAAGCCAATGCAATTGCAGTATGAATCAACTAACTATCCCTCAAGTGCAATTGAATAAAGCAAACTGAATACTAATTGGTAAAATTCAGATTGGCCAAGTGGCAGTGAAAACCCCAACAGCAAATGCTTTACGAGTTCGAAAATTCTGAAATCACAAGAAGGCCCAGCAAGACACCAATTCCCCTAGCAGAGAACCCATCGAAGAGACTCCTCTTCCTGTTCTAGCAGTGGATCTTAGTTTACCAGAGCCGATACATCCGGCAGTGGCAACTCCCCTGTTGCTCTATCTAGATGAGCTACGAAAAGACTATAAGGCCTGGCCTTGACGACGAATGTTTACCATCAAAGCCTGCCCTCGACGCCTACATATTTTGCAAGCCGCCTTCAAGGCAATGGGCAAGCTTGTTGCCAATCACCAAACTAGTGCTACAAGGCGGCCAATTGGACTCTATTTTACATGGCACTATCAAGTCTACCTCTTTCTGAAACTTCAAGTCAAGCAAGAGGGGAAACTGTTGAAGGAAGCAGAGGAGGGAAGATTTGAGCAGAGTAGACTAAGGTCTAGAAAAGAGCTGGCCCAGAATGTAGCTGATGGAGGGGGATGGGGTGAGCAAGTTAGGAATCGAATTTTGGCCCATGAGGCCAAATGAGTTAAAAGGCGGATGATTCCAGAGTCTACTCAGGGTCGACATCATAAGGTTTTATCGAAGTTCGTCAATATATTCACAAGGTTGGAGACAGTAAGTAGCTACATATTCTCTTATCTTTAAAGGCTGCAATTTCTGATATTAAGATTATGAGATAGATTTAACTTCTTATGGATTGGCAAAAGCAATTGCAGATTATTGGAGAAATTATGCCGACCAGGATGATTTACCAATATCGAACCGGTCGATAAGAAGTTTGACTCAAGAAATTGAGAAAACAATAGCTTCCACAACTGCCGCCAGATGGCTCCACAAGCTTGGCTTCAAGTATAAAGAATATCGCAAGGCAATCTACAACGATGACCATGAGAGAGAGGATGTCAAACAATATCGCAATGACATATTTCTTCCAAGAATGCAAGCCTATAAGGAGAGTTTTCTTCAATGGGATGAAGATTTGCAGGAGATTTTGAAGCAGTGCCATCTATCTGGTGATGTTCAACCACTCATTCTGATTACATAGGATGAGTGCACATTCAATTCTAACGATGGACGGCATTTTATCTGGATTCACCGTGAACATAAGCCACTATGAAAGAAGGGACGTGGCCAAGGGCTTCATGTATCAGATTTTTTAACACCAATCGGTAGATTGTGGGATGGCAGTGCCTGTGTGATTATGAAATGTGGTAGTGGGGTGTGGTGGAATAGAGAGAGGCTACTGGAACAGGTTGTGGATAAAGCTATACCAGCTTTTGAAGCACAGTTTCCAGGATGCAGAGCACTGTTCGCCTTTGATAACACTCGAAATCACCTCAAGTTTGCCGACAATGCCTTAAGAGTTTCAGAAATGAATTTGGAGCCTGGGGGAAAGAATGCGAAGGTGATGCACAATACCTATGTTATCGACCAGAACCATCCTGATAGTGGATATTCTCAGTCGCTTGTATTGCCAGATGGCAGACCAAAGGGTTTGAAGATTGTGCTTAGTGAGTGTGCTCTATGGCTACAGACCTCCCATGGGTTTCATACTCAGTGTACAGTTCCAACAACAACAGGAAAGTTAAAAAAGGTCAATCCGCGATGTTTGGAGGGTGGTAATTGTTGTGCTCGAGCACTCCTGGCAGCTCAACCAGACTTTAAGTCTCAGAGAAGTCAAGTTGAGGAAGCCATTATTGCAGCTGGCCATGAGGTAATATTTTATCCAGCCTTCCACTGTGAATTGAATTTCATTGAGTACTATTGGGGGGCTGTCAAGCAATATGCACGGGCAAACTGTGAATATGATTTTGAGTCATTAAAGCGGCTTGTTCCTGAGGCATTGACTAGTGTGTCAAATCAGTTAATTAGGAAATATTGGGCAAAGACTGATCAAATTATAGAGGCCTATAGTTCAAATGTAATATATTGAACCACTGAGTATGAAGCTGTTGTTAATCGGAAGTATAAATCCCATCGTCGGGTTTCTCAGTTTTCAGACTCTTAATGTATATAATAATATAAACCCTTCTCCTCTCCCTTTGCTACCAATCTTTGACTCTTCATCTCATTCCAGAATTATATGAACTTTTTTTTCATTAAATCATAATTGAAACAGAAACCCTAACTCCTATCTTATTAACCAACCTAACCCTGATTACATAGGCATTACATTTTGAATCACCGCTGGTTGACGTTATAGATAGCATGCACTATACCGTATTATGTGGTGAGCACCAGGCGGTTGGGGTTGGGCTTTCACAATCACAGTACAGCACGTGCTCCTTACCCACCAACTCAACTACGGTAATTTACATGGCTTTCAAATATTATTATAGACTGATATCATAGCCATTCTCTTTTTTAAATATACATCCCATCCTAGCTCTGTCAACTTATGAGCTTCTCAAATATGTTTCATGGAACATGGCAACGCAATTGGCCACAAGCATAAAGTAAACCAATTCGATTTCCCACGCTTACTTGTATGTAAGGATGTGTGTTGTGCTGGGGGCGGTTTTACGCACTGCGTCGTATAGTAGAGCACAGCTGTGGAAATTCTAGTGTTATGGTACATGTCGTGGCAGGTTGGGATATCGGTATACTGCATGCTAGAGCTAGGCTGTCGTATATCATAGTATGTAAGTGTATATAAGCATTGAGGCTGGTTCGGCGAACTGTACTGTACAAGTACCGCAACGCCCGGAAAGGGTAGAAAACAGCGTATCGCATCATACGGTGCAGGGCTAAGACAAAGGCCTACCAGTATTCTCTTGGTATCATAAGTTAGAGGTTCCGATGCTGTGGCTGCATAGATTATTTTTGCAAACTGGCCTTCTATGCCTGCAATGGCATCGAGTGCGAGCTCCGAACTCCACGAAAACTTGCGGGCCGCCCCCCAGGGAAGGCGTAGAGAGAAAGTAACGAGTAGGGAGTCGAATCCCCCTTGACCTCCACCGTCATATCGACCTACTACTACTACCGCGACTACTATTTGTAGACTTGTAGACCTGTAATACTCTGAAAATTTCAAATGGAGAACAGAGACAATGCCGCCGCTACTAACACCAACCACGCCCAATGATATTGATTGTTCTTTTTGTATAGAAAAGAAAACCAGACGTAAAAAGACGATAAAAAGCCACCGGGTATGAGGAAAAGGAAAAGAAGAGAAGAAAAGAAAGGAAACCTTAAAAAGCAGAAAAAGCGCCATTCTTTCGTTTATTTACAGAATCATCAATTGGTCAATCATGCATGATTCATGGGTTTCTCCTTGTGCGTCTGTTAAGGGGGCTCCCTCAACTCTCGGAATCATCGACGCTAACGCAGCAACAGAAGGCACAGAATGCGCGGGATACCTTTGCCCAAACTCCCCCTTCCCGGAGGCTACCTACTCTGCTCCTGCTGGTTGGGCTTCGGAGCGAGTCGGGCGTGCGGATGTTATCGGCGGGATGATTATCGGGAAGGGTGGTAAGCACAGGGGCACGATGGAATGGATGCGAGGAGAGGGTCCCATAGGAACGATTCATGGACACCGCAGGGCGGAAATTAGGTTGGTGGGGGAAGGGGCGAGGGGACGGTGGTAGACCGCGGGTGAAAAAAGAATTCCTAACAGGAGCCGATGTAGGATGACTTTGGGAAGGTGATGGGTATGGCGATTCTATTTGCTAATGTTAGAACCTCGCTTCCTCCGGATTGGATGGAAGGCGAATATATCAAGGTGTGCTGACCTGTGTGCTGCGGAGCAGATGTTGACAAGGCTGGGTGCAGCGGTTGAGTTGGACTCGCATACTCATAGTAGTACTGTTCAAACTCCTCATCTTCCGATTCATCGTCCTCAGTCAGAAGTTGGGTATAGGAGCCCTGGCCCCCTTCTCCCGGCTGCGTGCTCGCGCTCTTCTGCTCATCGATAGTTTCCAATAAGGATAGGCCGGAGAAACGAGAGATATCCCTTCCGTTAGGCGGTGAATTTGCCCCGTCAGGATCTGGAGAGAGGAGATCGGCTGCCTGCGGCTTTGTTGTCTCAAAACACACCGACAGGGGTTCCTTATCGCCTTGACACTCGTCATCCGATGCCACCGGGGATGCCTCGTAGATAGAGGGATGCGGAGAGCATCCGTCGTCGGACTCGTCCGCTAGAGGGTGCAAAGTTTTCCGCTGCTCACGATGGGGCCGAGGAGAGGGTGTAGGTCTAAGGGCTGCTGGAGGGGAGTTCTCTGCTGAACGGGAAGATGGCAAACCTAAACCGAGAAGGGAGGCTCGCCCGGGGGAGGGTGTAAAAGGTGGAAAGAAGTCGGCCATGCTGGAATTTTAGTTCAGCAAGATGGTACAATACTAGTAGTACCACGACACTCAAAAAGCGCAACTAGCCTATAGTATACACTATTACACCCGAGGAACGGCATAGACAGGAAGGGAAGGAGGGAGGGGAGAGGGGAGAGGCCGAGTGAAGGATAACTTTAGGACAGAGGAAGAGGGGGAGTAGTGATCTTTTTTTGTTTATCCTCTTGAGAATAAGGTGAGCAGACTGGATGATGAGGCTGGGCGGGGGAGGGGGGATGATGTACTGGTACTGTAGTAGAGGGGTGGAAGAAAAAGTCACCACAATTTACTGCCGGTATGATAAGTACTTGTATCGTACTCGCCTAATCTGGTGACAATCGTCAGGCGCTAGTACCCAATGATACGTTGAATTAAGAAGCGGCTGTGGTGGGGCTTAAAATTGCGTCAAGGGTCAGAGCCCTGAAAGGTTTAGTCCTGGCTACACAGAGTTACGATCCCCCAGATTATTGTACGAGTACTCGAGTGCGGTATACTGTACAAGTAATAATATTATGCAATATAGAAGCGTACCATTCAGGGTTCCGCAAGCGGTGATTGAACAATTATCGAAGGTTAATCAGCTAAATATATCCCTGTCTGTTCTGGTTAATTTTTCCCTACCCTTGTATTGTAAATGTACAGGTGTAGGTAAAATCATAGATAAATAAGGTATGATACGAGGTATAGTATCGGTACCCTGAAGGTGGGGAGGTTTTTTTTTCTGGCCTCAGACCTGTGCAGTGCATAGTTCTCCTCAATTCGGCTGGAAACCACCTCGTTGGGGATAGGAGACTGCTGGTGTTAATTGCTGCCCCTCCCTCCCTCCTCTCTGCTCTCTCCCTGCTGTCCCAATCTATTTCGTGGGGAAAGCCTCCATCGAATAAACCCTGCGAACCACGTGGGCAGCCCATGGAAAAAGCCTTGCTGATCGATCCGCTGATATTTCCTTTTAATCTAAAGCCAGTTTGATGTCATATCGTGGATAGGCTAGCTCGCCCTAACTAAGGTTTTCCATATAGCATGAAACGCCACCCTAGCACTTATACTATACTCGAGTAGTATCAGCTCTCTCTCCACCAAAGGGTTCATTGTTAGAAACGAGTTGAGCAAAGAGATATTCTCGTGAGTGGGTAGTCTACCTTTGCGTTCAAGTTTTGATATGCGTACTTGTTCCGCACTGTTATTGACCTACACAAGTATCCAGAACGATGCCACCCAGGACGAGAATTTGTCTTTGGAGGCACTCTTGCCCTGCGACGAGGTTCCAGCTTTGAGATGGCCAGGGTAATAAATCCTCCCTCTATACTCTAGCATAAGTTAGTTATCTCCCTCCATTCCTACCTTGTTATGCGCTACACATAGCTGCGCCTATATGCTGTTCTCATCTCTGCTACATAGCAGTCCGTCATTGCATCTTTCCCCTGCTTCCCTTCTTTAGCTCCAACCATGCTCTCACACCAGCCTGAGCACTGTGTGATGCCATATAAAAGGGCCGGGTAAATTTCTATGAAAACCCCTGTCCAGACCGAGGGCAGTTATGCCTGTGCTGTAATACTATGGGCCCTATACAGCTATATCGCGGGGAGGGCAAAATGCAAGATCTTGAGGATGGCACTGAAGATCTCCCGGCAACAAACGTTTATTCGCTTCTCCATGTCAGACGAGATACTGTTACAGGATAAGTTAGGGTACTACCATGGTTCAATAGCCACTCGATCTTGTGAAATTGTTTTTCCAACTCCTATAATTTGGTCACTGTGTTTGAGGTCATGCAGTCCCAGTCCCGGAGGTATATGAAAGGTAATAGTATGATAGGCTGCAGACGCTGCGTCAGATCAACACGTTTGAGAAACGACGGAATATACAAGGGCCCCGTTCGCGTATCTTGGTTGCGTTTCTCGCTACGGCGTTGTTCCCCTTGCTGCCCCCGAGCCCTTACCTCATGTAACCCATTCCTAAATCACTTGAGCCTCCCTCCACTCCACCCCTCCCTCCATCCACTACCCACATGAAATCTATCTTGTCGTCCCTCAAATCTTCTCCTCCCAATCTCCGTCATCCAATTGACAGAGCTTTAGAAGCTGTCTGAGCTTCAATACACCTCCACCTTCCACAAAGTCGGCTCCAAAGCTCCTTTATCTCACCAGCCCTCCTACCATCAAACACAATTTTTTTTTTAAGACGAGCTATCATACTTGTTCGGATCTGTTGAGCCGGGTCTACCTCTGCCCTTCTTCCTATCAACGAAACTTTACCCTAAATTCACGGCAAGTCCCAGAAGCTTCGTCACGATTATCCGATAGGGCCAAAATGAAGCTGAATTATACCAACGCAAGTTTGGCCTTTATTCCAAGCCAACAAAAAAAAGTCTAACTCTCCATAGCGGAAAATCTTCGGGACTAAGCTAGGAGGGGTGGTGAGAAGAGACATTTTTAGGCATGCTCAACCCAATAGCAAGCCCACCTCTGCTTTGAAGGATAAACGTGTGGAAATCAACCTTCAGGGGAAGTCCCTCTGCGATGATAGCTTAAAACTCATCTGCGAAGCTCTGACCGAAAACCTTGAGGCTGGTTATATTCATCTTGACGAGCTTAATCTGGCCGAGAACAATATCACGGTAGTCGGTTTGAAGTCCCTGTGCGAGGTTATTCGGCTGTCGTGTAAGGACTTGAAGGATCTTGATTTGAGGTCTAATGAGATCGGGATTGTTTCGGAGGAGGATGCCGATATATGGGAGGACTTCCTGGGCAGTAGCCTCAGATTTGTATAGCTCTTTATACAGCTCATGATATAAATTTTACCAGCTAAGTATTCAAACAGGTTTCCTCACTACGGAGACTCGATTTGTCCAACAACACAATTGAGGACAGGGGAATTGAGATACTTGCCAAGGTTTACTCGAGAGAGCTTCCGCTGGTCTTGCCACGGTCATCTCGTCCCACGTTGTTGGAGAGTTCTGATGAGGAATGGGGTGTGAATTCAGAGAGTGATCAGGATGAGCTAGATCCGCCTCTGTATTCCCAAGTTAAGCCAGTGCAGTTCCCGAAAATCCCAGCGACTTCAGGATCCCCATCGAGTTTTCTGTCAAACCCGAAGTCTAACATTTCCTATAGCGGTGAGTACATCAAGTTAGAAGTTTTACAGTTTGCTAATAAGGGTTCTATAGTTGGGTCTTTTAATCGACAATCATCAGACATTTCGGCTACTTCCGGAGTAGAGCTCCATGGAATCAGATCGATACCTTACCTGATACTTACACAGACTTCTATAACTGATAAAGCTGCACTTTTCCTGTCATACATTGTGCCTGTCCATCCCTTACCCGAGAATCTACTCAAATACCTGCCTCCTACGCGTCCAGGAATCCAAACCGAGACTTTACAAACTTATGACACCATGTCGGGATGTCAGGGGATTATTTACCAACCAAATCCTAACTTCACTCAACTTGGGCTGAGGGCTCTTGAATTGGCAAACGCTCTTCGAGCGGGGACCCCACCACCAGGGAGCCAGGGCGCATCTAGAAGCAGACGTTTTTCGGATGTTTCTGTTCCCGTAATCACTCCTATAAAGAATAAGCGGGAGAGCGTTGGGAGTTGCCACCCATCCCAATTATCACCAATTACGGGAACATTTACATCAGAGTTGGAGCGGGTTAGGGGCAAGATCCAGGGTACGCTCTTAAAGGACGAAGGGGTTTATGCTGTGGAGCAATGGTCTGTTGCCGTAAAAATGTTATCAATTTGTAGGGCAATTTTATTCAAAGGCGGGCCAGTCACTCAAGAGCTGGGTCGATCACCTCCTCAAATACCGCCTCAGGATTTGACTGGTAGGAGTGGGTATAGTTCTTTAGGATTGTCTTCTTACGACTCGCCCCTCACAGCCCAAACAGACCCGCCTAGCCCCATCTCGAAATCCCAGACGCTCACCCTCAACACCCCTCCCCAGGTGTGGGGAGGAATTTCTCCAGAGAGTTCCCGAGGAGCCATGGAAACCCCGGATATATCACCCTCTCCAAATACCCCCCAGGAAATTAGCGAATCATTACGGGGGACCCCCCGCAACCAGGAGCCCCTAAAAAAGGCACTCCCTGGGTCTTTAGAGATGGGTACCTGGATAGCAATAATCGCCTTTGCAGTGGACCCAAAAGGCATTCTCTCGGAAAAGCAACGCCAGAATATTGTAGACTGGGCCAGAAGCAGCGAAACTTTAGCCCGTGAAAAGGAGCTCTCGGGGAAGACAAAGGCTGTCCAGATGTGGAGGCTCTTGGAGGGTATCGAATGCTTAGGGGTTGATGTTTAAGGTCCAAGCCCTTTTTCACTGTCGGAAAGCCGCGACCGTTTTTCTCCTTATGGTTTCCTCTACCAGATTTGTAATCCTCTCCTGCTGCTATAAATTTGGATACATTTTTATGAACAAGCCATTCTCACGTTTTGCTTTTCTTCACTTCTGTCTTGATACTTTACTTCATTCAATTTTTTTTCTTATTTTCTTTCTCTAGATTCACTAGCTGGGTGCAAAGGCCGTAGAATTTCTTGTTTTCGGTGAGGGCTTAACATTGCGTGCTATATTACCAAATAGATCAATCGTTGAATAAATACTCACGGCCGTGTCGGGTTCCATCCCATAGGGGCTCACAACTGGGTGATCTCACTGCACTAGAAGTCTAGAATGAACACCCTAGATCATGTAAGGCATCATGGTATATTACTAGCAGTTGGCCCAACGGATAATCAGTGGGAGGCATACCAGGGAGAGAGAATAGAAAACGTAGCACGGTGAAATAAAGAACTTACCCTAGCGGAGAAATCAGATATCAGGGGCACCGAACAAAAATCTGCACTGTAGCGCTCTATATCCCCAAGTTCAAATATACACGGGGGGTGTCATAAGCAGATAATATTACAGTTCTCACTGTACCTGAAAAGCGAAAGCCAAGAGAACATGAAGTTTGAATGTTGGAAACTATGGTTGATTGTAAACTTGTTTGCTTGTTACGGCATCACCTTCTTTCCTAACCTTGTTTTACTCTCCGTCATTTTTCCAATACCCGAGCCTCTCTCCCCTTCGATAGAACAACGATCAATACAAAACGCAATCCCTAATTCTGACATTGAAAACAGCTCTTTCGCTTCCTTGTTTCTCCTTGCCCCCATACTCTCCTCACATCATCACAAACCTACCGTAACTATCATTGACCTTGTCCTGACTCTTACAATATTATCCAAGGATCAGTTCACCTCCGGGCTTCCGAGCGATATACTAGAAGTCAGTTGGGCCTGCTCCGCATCTGCAATAAAGATAGGGGGGGGTTTACTGCTTTATCTGTTAGCATGCTACGGTATACATAGGAAAGAAGGGAAGTTTTTACCATCAGCCCGACCAGATTAACGCCACCCAGAGAGCCAAAAAAAAATATCAAGCCTCTAATTTCCTTAAAGGGAACTTGGTGCTACCATGATAGTATTAAGTTTTATTTATTTTATTTTCTCGCTTTTTATTCTTCGAGGAGAAAAGGGGATTTTCAAATTGGGTCATGGCGGTTGACAGCCATATACAGAAGCTAAAGTACAAGGACAAATATTTTCGTCCGATGCCCTTTTCACACCTAAAGTGGCCACCCTGCCACCCTCTCTCCCAACACAATGGTTATGAGAACCCACTAAAATTCAGTAGAGCATCTGTAAGCCTGTAAACATTATAGGAAATGTTTCAGAATTCTCAAAAATTACAGAGGGGTGGAGAAAGTGTCATTTCAGTGTGAGGTATTGATTGCCATGTACCTTTTTGTATGGAGTCCTATAAAAAGATCTAGGTAACTTTCACATGGTGAACACAAATGTGAATAATGCATACAACTTTATTTCCCTATTGCTCTGCTTCTAGATATTCCAATGTGTGATAATTGTGAAGCTGATAGAATGATTCAAGGTGGTTTCATGAAGGTAGTATGGAGAATTATCTGTTTGAATATGGCTAATTTTGGTGTAAAACCTGGGTCAGACAAGGGATTTTATTCCTGTAGAGTAGAATACCATTTGTGTGGGCGATTTACAGCATGACGAATGGGTTTTTGCAATACCAGTGGCACCCCAACATCTGACAACTCATAAGATACCGAT
The DNA here is from genome assembly GCA_003316355.1 of Tuber calosporum. Taxonomy (NCBI): domain Eukaryota; kingdom Fungi; phylum Ascomycota; class Pezizomycetes; order Pezizales; family Tuberaceae; genus Tuber; species Tuber calosporum. The sequence goes on from QFET01003045.1 coordinate 23,834, forward strand.
ACGCAAGTGTTCAAAGCTGAGTTAGAGCCGCTGAATCAGGTTTGAGAAATTCTGTTGTTATTAGGCATGTTAGAATATGCTTTCTTCTTGGATGTTGCAAATATCCCTAACTGTTCAAAAACAACCATACCTATAGGTTTTACATGGTGAGTAGTAGGGGAATGCGGGTATGGCTGGTTAAATGTACTCGAGGTGCAAATGGGTATTATGGTTCAACGACAATGAAAAGTCCTTTGGCTAAGACGGGGTAACTGCTTAAGCGAGGCCTGTGTAGGAAATGGTACAGTGGAGGCAAGGGTGAGGTGAATGTAGGAGTGAACGGGGGATATTTATAAGACTGGAAAAGGTAATATGAAAAATATATATATATGAGTAGAAAGCCCTAATGCTATAGATTAAAGCTATGTAACTGGTTAAAGAAGCAAAATTCCTGCAGATGGCTTAATTTAAGATTTCTTACTTTAGTTTAGGTTTTTAGAGGTAATTTGAGTGGGTAAAAACTAAATTCACATAGAAACAACCACTGCCCCTCATCAACCCCACCATCTACAATTCAATGAAAAGATATTTCTGTAAAGGCTATCATTAAATGAAATCAAAAAAGATCATACAAAATAGGGGAATCAAAGAAATAGGCAAGTAAGATCAAATAAAAACAAAAAGGTTATGTACTAAGAGAGAGAGAATATTAAGAAAGCTAATTGAAAGACTGAAAACTAAGTTCAAAATCATCATTGGTAATGTCTCCAAAGCTTTCCAGAGAGGATATATCAGAGCCAGCCTTATAGAGGTCTTGCGATTGAGTTTCGGCTAAAGCGGTAGCACTTCGACTATTGTTTAACTTATGTGTAGTCCTTGTCAAAAATCTTTCAGCTAACAGAATTGTTAGTCTTTGCTTACGGCCTAAGGTGGAGGAATGAGAGGCTGGAGTTGCTGGTCACAGACATTGTGTCAGTCAAATAGGAGGAAGTGGAATGGGATTGCTCTCTGGCTTTACTATAGAAAGAGTTTCAGTTTCCTGTTCAGAGTCAAGGGTACTAGAAGCTTCCTCCTGATCTTTTGAAGGTTGGACATTTGCAGCCTTTGGATTTTTGAGGTGTTTTACTGGTGGTGAGGAGCCAAGATCATTGCTAGTATCTTCTTCAGACTCCTCACTGATATTTCTGATATGGACAGTATATCCAATGTGTATAGACTCTTTAGACTTATGGCCTTGACCTCCACCAAGTATACTAGGAGTCATATTTGACTTTGGATTATCTACAAGTTTTAACAGGTCGGAGATAGTACTACTACTAATAAGTTCTTTGGCATTAGGAAGTGAATTACCACCTTCCCAATATGCAATACATATTTGCTTAAAGGTGTCGATATCTTGTATTCGTATATGGGGGGAAGACATACAGGCTTGATGGTCCCGGACCTGGGCTTGGAGATATATTTGCCAATCTTCGATGCGATCTGATTTGCAAAGTTGATTAACCATTCAAGAACTATGAATGACAACTCAACTACTACCTTTCTGAAAGAAGAAAAGTTCTGATGATTGATTGATTGGTTTAGGAATGGGTAAAGAGAGAAATGAAAGGGTATTGTAGTGTGGTTGAGTTTGAGATCCTTGGTGCTTACAAAAATTATCAACCTGTAGAAACTGGTGTTGTACATCTTCACTGAGTACAGAGGATCGGATTGGTTGTACCAAGCTGGATTGAACCTAGGTGGAAGAAGATTGCTTTTGTGTATTTGCTCCTAATAGAATAAGTTAGGTTTGTTTATCATGTATAGGAAAGAGTGGATTTGTTATTGGAAGGGAGTCCTGATAGTTCCTGTACATCATTCTGATAGTATAACCTACTCCCAAGTATCTCGAGAATCCCAAAGGGACTCTGCAGATACTATAAGGATAGGGGGAGAAGCGTCGATGGATAGGTCTTTAATAGACAAGGTAAAAGGTATGGAACTAATAGAGTGACTTTTCAACTTGTAGTATTAAAGATGATAGTCCTGTGAGGCTTGAGAGTCCGAATCCCTAATGGATTGCAGGCTCTTTTAAATACAAAAGATTGTAGCTAGGAAAACTAAACAAAGGCGCAAACATCCTGTCCAATAAACATGGAAACAGAGGTAGCATACCATGGTAACCATATTCCGAAAACTAAGGGTTAAAAGCGACAGGATGGAGCTAACAAATCCAGTAATGGAATCCAAACAAGAAGGAACAAAAGATTGCTAATACTATACAAATCCAGGAGATATAGTAGGAGGATAGCGATACCCAAATGGGTAGAAGCATGGAGGGGTAGTGATAAGCGAAACAAGGAAAGAATAACCAGTTAGGAAGTCATAATCAAGCAGGAAGGGACAACCAAATATTAGCGCTTATCAGGTATAAACCCAAATAAGTAATAACCAACATCAAGTCAGTAGTAATAGTAGAAACATAGTAAGATACCGTTATGGATGGACTACAATTGGATGCTTACACTTAGAAATTTCTGAGTTACCTCTTTTGAGAAATATGAAATCGCACAAACAAGTATCAACTTGACATAGAAGTATCATCAGGAAAGAAATATCCTAGCTGAAGATTATAAAAAAGAGAGGTAAAGTGAAATATAAAATTCCAATATAAGAATAAGAGACGAAAAATATTTCGTAAGTATGTAACCAGAACAGCCTTGTAAACAAAACAGCATACTTATTAAAGATTTTCAAAGATCAAGATAATAGCTATTATTTATTTCATCCTTATCTTTCTCCCTTGTACTATCCCAAACTTGATTTTCAATAAACTCAAGTTTGGTATCACCTGCCAATCCTTTTCCTCCTTCCTTAACTTCTAGATCACTTAAACCTGCCTCTATCTCTTCCTCTTGCAAGGGCTTTTCATCAGTTTCATCTACTACTATTATGTGATCAGTTTCCCAATGCCTCTCTATCTCCTAATTATTTTGTGAAAATATCTATTCATCTGCAACACTGGGTGCTTTAAAGAAAGATATTTTCTCTCTACTAGCAAGATGATCTGTAACCTTTTAGTCTAGAAATATATATGCACTCTTGTGCCTATTATCGCTATAAACAAACTGAATTGTATATCTGTTGGCAGTTAATAGCTGTGCATAAGGGCTAATAATAGCATTTGGTAAATATTCATCCAGCTCAAAATTGGATACCTTGTGTGCTAAAGTTTAGAGTATACAGATATCAACCTTTTCTTTATAGTCTTTTACACCATTGGGGTAATGATAGAGAAGAAAAGGTTGACAAGTTGGATGATAGTATGCACAGGGCCGCTGGCGCCAGATATTATGAATATTATGTATCACAACAAACTGATATATATGTGACCGAATAATATCTATATAGATATATTGGAGACATCATTTGTCAATGTCACTACAATCAAAGAATCCTTCTCCTTCTAGCTTAACAAAGAACACCATCCACTCCTGTGTTTGACCCTTAGATAATAGATTCCACCAGGCTTCAATCTGCTGATATTCAGTTGATTTACTATAAGAATATGCCTTATGTAATGGCAGCTCAGGTTTATTTTCTCACTGTAGAGTATTGTTTGATTGAGCAGGTAAAACAGTTTTCGTTCCTAAAAAAATTTATATAATTTTCTTTAAGATCATAAGATTATACATATTAAAATAGATTATACTTACATTTATCCGAACAGGTAAGCTTTCGCATATGTAGAGTATTACGAAGAAGCTGAAGATATTGCTTCTTAACTGATACAGTAGTTTGATTCGAAATTCCAATATAACACCAGACAATATATTGGCAATATGCATCAATCACCCAATAAATTTCAAATCCATATCTTCAAAGCTTATCATGACTGTCAATGGAGAAAAGGAAGGTTTTATTCCTTTAACAAAGTATTCCTTTTGTCAACATGATATTGCAAATGCATTTTCTTAAATAGTGATGCTCTTGGGATCATTTTTTTATAAAGCATCACACATATCTTTCTCATTCGAAAATATAATTTAATATATAATTGAATACAAAATATTAAATAAAAAATAAAAATAACCAAATTTTATGAGGGGATATTTAGTACGTGTTACGATTGCCTAAGGAGCACTAGGCAAGAGGACAGGAAAGTAGAGTGAGCCTTGAGAGGCTTACAAGGATTTCACACCTATGACCAGTCTAGTATCATGTGGGTTTTGCGCATGACGTATACTTATGCGTCATAAGCTTATTATAGGTAGATTTCGCATACTTGACCACTTTAGGGTCATGTGGGTTTTGTGTATTATGCATACTGGTGAGTTATGAGGTTATGTGATGTGCAGATAACCTTTGCACTTAGAAGATCATATGATGTTTTGAGTTTCACATAGCTGCGAACTTGCACTGCCATAAGGGTTAGGGGTTGCGGGAAGAGGTCTATATAATGGATACAGAGGGGACAGGAAAATAGCTCTTTATACAACTATCTTTGTTATTTTCTATCTATAACTTTATCAATCAAACCTTTATTCCACTCCCTCTCAGCAACCCTTAGGTTGAAGTTCATTAGCGGTTCTTCTATCAAGTAATCAGGAAAACTAATGGACTTGAAGTAGTCACAATAGTATTGTGCAAGGTGTCTTGATAGCAGGACAATATATCATTGCCGGTTGCATAATATAGATAGTTGAACCTTAACACTAGAAGATAAAGACGACACTAAAGAAGATATTGGTAAGAGTATATTTTCCCCCATACTGAATTACCTAGCCTGATATCATTTGCTTGTGAACTAGATCTTGTGCTTGCACTGGGGCTTCAAACCTTGCTTCTGAACTATTTGCTATACTAATAAGAAGTCTCAGAGAGAAATCGAGGCACAGGTTTCACAGTTATTTATAAGAGAGATTCTATCCATGGATTGACACACAGCGAAGGATATTGGCTGAGTTCATATTTTGAGACTAAAGTTCTCACTCCTTGGCAGCAAGTTCATTATCCTTATGTAAAGATACATGTCGCTTAGTACACTCCTATTGTGCAAATTGGTCTCTATATGCCTAAAACCTATATATAGGTAGCTTATATGGAGAAACAAGAGTGTCTCAAGATATATTAACCTCAGTGCAAATTCATATTTCTCCTTCCTAATATCTATAACCTGCTTCAATGGAAGTCTTTCAAGTAGATAAAGTTCTGCCAAAGTATTGCGCAGAGTTCCAATCTGTAACTGGCGATAGCCTGTGTAAACAGTTATACAATAGAGTATAAAAGTAGCCTGCTATCGCTTTAGTGTCAAAGGGAGACCTACTGAGAGGCGAAGACAACCAGAATACAATAGAGGAATTTATAGAGCGAAGGAAAACAATAGGATCGCCATTCAACCAAGTGTATTCACTGTCCTGGTATCTGTCTGATGTTTGATGTCTCCTGCTAGCCAGGAGACTACTCTTAAATATATGAAATCTTTCCTGCAAGCGCTCAGGCTATGGAAACCCGCAGCCACTATCATTACAAGAAGTATACAGCTACTCGAATCCTGTGGGCCTGCTGGAGTCCTGGAAAGCCTAAGGCTTTGTCACAACACTGCCTCTATCCTACCACTGGTATACATGACCTGTTCCTTTCCTTCGAACCTCTGGGGCACAATCCTGCTGATCCTCCAAAGCATTTAGCTCACAGTGTGAGAATCCAGAGATTCTGGTAGGGAAATCAAATACAAAAGGAATCAAATCAAATGAATGTAATCTGACAAAGGAAAGGTTAACGAGAGTGGTAATAGAGCTACCGAAATACGTACATGTATTACATTTCCCATATTTGAAGAAAACCTATCTTCTGCTATGGCCATAGGCCTCACCGCCACTCTCCCAAGGCCAGAGCATAGAATTATCATCAGTGTTGAAGTAGCTATCATCTGAGCCTGCAGAATCGTATTCTACATCGTTATAGGGCTGCCAGAAATCCTTAGATACTATGGTTCTAGGGGCAGGGTTTGTAGAGACTTCTATAGGCTTCCAAGTGGTCCTGACATAGTGGAAGGTGATCTTGGGCATTAGTTCGGTACTGTAGTTTTCTTTTCAATATTCTGTTATGATATTGATTGAGTTGTCCAGGTTGTCGATAGGCTGCCAAGAGTCGTCTACCCTTTCATAACCTTTTCAGTGAACCAGAAATTCGAGTCTGTTATTCTGTCAGCAATGATCTAGTATCTCCTCTGCTTCCTATTCTTATGCATTGTTGTTGAGTATTGGGACCAGCCTATCCATCCTCTTGGATAGAAATCCTGTATGATCATTCTCATGGTATTCCATGAGGCATGAGATATGAAAGTATAGCTTCTGGCACTCCATTCTCTTAGGCACTTCTAGCTTGTAGTTATCACTACTAGAGTCATGCTCTAGGACCTGAAATGGTCCAAACCTGTAAGGCTCTAGCTTCTTGGATCCTTCAGGGGCGGAAGTGTAAGTGCGTCCTCTAACAAGAACTCTGGTGCCAATGTTGAATAGTCTGCGATAGGGGTTACTCTTATTATCTGCTTCAACAGTCTGCCAGAATGTGGTATGCTTTCTGGCCATATCAACATCTATACTGGTGGCTTCATGGGCATTCAAGATCTCGCCACTGGTCGGACTTTGGTAGCAGATCTGAGGACAGGATTGAAGAGCTTCCAAGTGCCTCCATAGAGTGCTTAGTATGGGGATATATCTACGGATTCAAGGGGGGTGCCAGTCATGGCTGCTACTATCGGTGGGAGGGTATTGGACCAGTTATTCTGTCTTTTCTTGATGAAGTTTGTCATAATCTGTTTAAGTGTGCGAATCTGGCGCTCTACCTGGCCATTGGTTTAGTAGTAGTATTGAGTTGCCATCCAGAGCTGGATCCCGATTGACTTCATCATCTGAGACCAGAACTTAGATGTAAAGCGGGAGTCTTGGGCCAGTACTATGCATAGGGGATATCTATTAACATCAAATATCGTTGTCTGGAGCTTGATGAATACATTTTCGGAGGTGGCATATACCTGATGTGGTATAAGATGAGCATAGGAAGTAACGTGATTGATAATTAACATGATAGTTGTATAGTTATTTGATTTGTTGAAGGGGCCAGCGAAATCAATAGCAAGGGATTGGTATGCTTCGTCTGGTACTAATAGGCCTAGAGATCTACCTGCCAGAAGTGCGGTGCGTTCTTTGTTGATCTAACATTGATCATAAGAGCAATAGTCAGCTATAAAGTGCTTGCGCATTTAAGGCAACCAGAAGAAACAAGTGTCCTAATTGTAGGACTTGTGAGCTGAGAAATGTCCTAGGCCTTTATGAACTATTTTAAGGATGAAATCCTAAAGGGATACACCCCTTTTCAGGGTCCCGTAGGTATATAGATTATAGAATATCGATTGGTATTATCAGCTGTAAGGAGGCTATGCCGGATCGAATAGAGTTGCATATCATGGGTCTCCAGGACCCGTCGGAAGAGAGGGTTTTTCTGGAGAGCTTCTACAATAGCAAGGCAGAATTTTCCTATTAGCGATAAGGGGAGGGTAGCAAGGATGGTCTGGGCCTTATCAGTTTCTGCTGAATTCCAGAAAGCTTCAGGATCACTATAGAGGTTTCTAGGAGCTAGCAAAGATGGTGAAGCCAGAGGTGGGAAGGCTGGAGTAAACATATCTACAAGTCTGAGGTAGTTGTTTCCTGATGAGGGTAGGGACATAAAGCTATCGTGTGATGGAGGGGGGCTACTATCCATTGAGGTATCAGATATTGCTTTTACTTTCTTTACTTGCTTGTGCTTTTCACGGTCCTTGAGGAAATATCAATTAGCTACCTTGCTGTCTCCCTGGGCAGGGGACTGATCATGATAGCAAGTAGTCCAAGAGACTGCTAAATAGCTTCGTTCCTCTTTAGTTTGGTGAAGGTTCAAGATGGCTTTTACTCCCAACGGGTTGCCTGCCTGTATCCTGCTATGGTTACTGATAGCACCGTTCTTGCAGTTCTGAGAGCTAGTGACTGCATTGGTAGTTATCTCGTTGCTTGATAGGTAGTCTGATGAGTAGCGATATATAGATTCGTGAGTAGTGAGAGAAGGAGAGTGCTGTTTGTCTGTGAAGGTTTCCATTTGGCTGTTGAAATCTAAGTTAGGCCCTTGTATGAGGAAGATGTGTAGTTGGTTTGAATATGAATGGAGTTGAGGTTCTGGAGATCTAAATTTTCAGAGGTGGGGTCCTGCAGTATTATATCTGAAGGCCCTGAATCACTTTCATGAACTTGGGATACATAGTCTGCTAGAAAATTCCTAATTGCAGGCATGTATTCTATTTTAAAATCAAAGCGGCTAAGATGCATTATCAATCTTTACTGCAAGTCACAGAGATTCTTCTGTGTCATGAGCTTGGTAAGACTCTCATTGTCAGTGACTATGGTAGACTCTGTGTGGGACATCAGCTAGGCGAAGGCTTGTACTGCCTCAACTATTGCTAGCGCTTCCTGTTAGTGGGTGGAGTACATACTGTTAGAGGCTGACAGTTTCCTGGAATAGAATGCTGCTAGTCTAGCTGTATATCTGGTTGGTCATCAGCCTATCCAAGCACCACTACCGGTCGGAGATGCATAGGTAAATGATGAGATTGGTTTTGGATTGGTATTGTCAATAGGTCTAAGAACTTGATGATTTTTCGCCGCCTTTTTCAATGCCTGAAAGGCTGTGTCCTGCAAGTCTGTCCATATACATTTAGCATAGCTGGTAAGCTCTATAAATGGTGCAGTGATACTGGCAATATGTGGTAGGAACTTGAAGATAAAATTAACCATCCCACTAAAGCGCTCAAGTTCCCTTCTATTCTAAGGTCTTGTCCAGTCCTTAACACTTCTGATTTTCTCTGGTGATGTGTGAATGCCCTTATTATTGATCTGGTGTCCTAGTATATAAATCTTTTCTGCAAAGAAGACACTCATCTTTGGGTTGGCATATAGCTGCGCTTTTTGCAGCATCTGGAAAAAACAGCCTTAATATGCTTAATATGGACCTGATGTGTATCGCTATATATCAGGATATCATTAATGTATACCCATACTAAGACTCATAGTTCTTCTGATAATCTATCTCCCATGACTTACATTTTAGTTCCTGGGGCATTTATATCTCCTTAAAATATTACTCTCCAGACAATGCCTCCCAATGGTGTGTTGATAATATTATACTTCTCATCCTCAGGCTTAACCCTGGTCTGGAAATACGCGTAACTGAGGGCTATCTTGCTTTGGAATTTAGCTCTGCCGATAGTGTTGAGTATAAGGTGCTGATTGGGGATAGGAGCTTCGTCCTTCTTAGTGTTATCATTCCTATACCGAAAGACTACTAATAGTTTTCTCCTGCCATCAGGTTTCTCTTGAATGAACATGCTTGTGCCTCCAGGAGTTGGTGATCTGTAGAGTATCCCAGCCCTGATTTGTTTCTCTATCCATGCTGTAAATGGGGGGATTAATTTTTCAGGGGTCTTGAAGGTTAGCATCTTGACATAGAGGTCTGGGTCCTTAATCCTGATCTTGTGGTTAAAGTTCTGTAATGGTAGTAGGAGTTGAGGTATTTCTGTGACAAAACCTTGGGGAAAATCTTGATGAAATCTGATATATCTTCCTGTTTGGCCATCGCTGAGCAAGGCTGAGCACTGTTTCTTTTGCAGTTTACTCTGACTTTGTAGTCAAGGATGTAGAGGGTATTTTTCCAGCAGTCTTTGACTGCTCAAAAGTGTAAGTAGTCTTCCATGCTGAGTAGAATATCATAGTCTGATACTGGAGTGACGCTCATGTGTAACTTGGATGCCTTTATACTTCCAATTTCGATATCTGTGATGCAGGTGTGATTACTGCTTGAGCTGGATCCCTTGATAGGTATTTTGAGTGTTCTAGGTATCTTCTTATTGCTATAAGGGATATTGTTTGTTGTGACAAAGCGATTGCTGATTAGGGAACTGCCAATAGTTCCATTGTCTGATATGACTCTGGTGGGTTTCTTGTTGACTAGCATTGTGAATTCTAATACTTGGAATTCTTAGCTGCTTCCTTGGCGGTAATATCAGTAGTCTTGTAAGTTATACTAGTATTCCTTCCGTCTAACTCGTCTGTATTATAGCTTTCTGCCCCATAGTGCTCTTCATCGCTATCGGAGGTCTCTTGAGTGACTGTGATATGATTGGACTTGATCTCCTTCCTTGGATAATTATTTGTCATATGTCCTGCTTCTCCAGAGTAGTAACAGGCTCCCCCTCTCTTGCGTCAATTCACTTCCTGCTTACTTGGTTTCTTATGCTTGGGAGAGGTCGATTTTCTTGCTGGAGCTTTGCCTTTTCCTGCTGGCTTCTTGTTGGTTGGTTGTAGAGAGTTCTTAGCTTTGTTTAGCTTATTTTCGGAGATGCTGGAGGAGCTGCTACTACTCCCATAGGCTCCTGTTTTGAATATTGTTGCATCATATCTTTCTGCCAATTAGACAACTTGATTCTAGGTATCAGTATCTCTTATCTGTGGTTCCATATTCCTTCTAAGCCTAGGATTCATAGCATCTAAAAAATGTTGCCTTTGTGCATTGTCTGATATAGAGTCTCTAGGTACGATTACTCTTAGGTCTTCTAGTTCTCCAGCAATCTGAGAAATTCTCGCTGGCTTGCCTATTGAGGACTGTTGTATCTTCTACTATTTGAGGTACAGGCTATCTGTATTGCTTGATACTTCAAAAAGCTGCTTAAATCGATTATTGAATTCTTGGAGTGAGGGTTGGTAGTCTTCGAACTCATGCATGAGGTTGCAGTAGGCACTATGTACTTACCTTTCTGTAAAGATGTTATAGTAGTCTACTATATCCTCAGTGTCATCAAAGACATCCTCTATAGATAAGTACTTCTTAACCTCCCTAAACCAGTGCTTGAGTTTGTATAGTTTTAGAACTTTACCTTCTCCACTGACCTTGTATCGTTGTTGAAGCTTGATCCTAGGAATTCTTGGTTGTTTTAGAGTGTCAGCTATCGTCCTAGATGTTGGTGGAGCTGCTAGCAGGTGTCTGAGAGTTTCTGGTTCTTTTCCCTTTCCCGGAGGTACAGGTGGTAGTCTGAAGGGTTCTGGGGAGTCTGGAAATCCGCCAGGTGGTGTCTCGCTTATTGAAGGTACTGCAGAATGTAGTAGGGTTCCAAAGACTGTCCCCAAGATGCTTCTGGTTCTTGGTCTCAATTTCTGAGCTGTCTCTGTTCTCTGGCTTTATCTTTGAATGATTTGCTCTATAGTAAGGTCCTCTTCTGAGTCTGTATCAAGGTCTCCTAGTTGTAGGAAACTTTGTTTAGGTATTGGTGTATCATTACCTTCTCCTTCTGGGTCTGTATCTAGGTTATTCCCAAGTCTACTGGGAGGTCTGAATATCCTTCCAGACTTACTGCTCTGACTTCTTCTGTCTGTACTGATGAATGTAACACCTGAGCTATGAGTCTCTCCCTACCGCTCCTGGTTCAGACTAGTTATCAAGAAAAGGGAAGGGTGATCAATCCTACCTACTGTTCTCAATCCTGAGAATCAGATATCACCTGCTGAGGCAAAAAAATATAATAGGCGCTAGCCTATGAGAACGGTTATACAATTGAGCCTAAGCAGTAGCCTCCTATGACTTTAGTGTTAAAGGGAGACCTGATGAGAGGCGAAGACAAGGGGAGTACAATAGAGGTATTTATAGAGCTAAGGAAAACAATAAGATCGCCGTTTCAACCAAGTGTGTTCACAGTCTAGGCATCTGTCTGAAGTTAGATATCTCTTACTAGCCAGGAGACTACTCTTAAATACATGAAATCTTTCATGCAACAGCTGAGGCTCTGGAAACCCGCAGTCACTATCACTACTGGTAAGTGTACAGCTACTGGAATCCTGTGGCCCTGCCAGAGTCCTAGAAGACCTAGGGCTCTCCCCCAACACTGCCTCTATCCTACCGCTTGTATATATGACCTGTTCCTTCCCTTGAAACTCCTAAAGCACAATCCTGCCGATCCTCCAAAGCATACAGTAATCAGAGTGTCAGAATCTAGAGATTCCACTAGGGAAATCAAATACAAAAGAAATCAAATTAAATGAATGTAATCTGACTTAGGAAAGGCTAACAAGAATGGTAATAGAGATACCAGAACATGTACACATGTTACACAATCATACAAGGCAGGTGTCACGATTGGTGACTAAGCAAGGCAGAGTTTCGCATGACTCATAGTTATGAGTCACAAGGTTGTTATATTTCGCACTATGACTTATTAGAAGTCATGGGGTTTCACATAATGCACACTTGTGCAATCATTGTTATGTTGTGATTGGTTGATCGTGCGCACGACTCACATTTGTGAGTCATATGATGTAATGATTTTCGCACATGACTCACACTATGAGT
>QFET01003048.1:0-23921 GCA_003316355.1 Tuber calosporum
ATTCTATGGTACTAATATCTGAGCAAAGGAGATGGATTTTGGCTGTATATAATATCAGCCATGTTCACGAACGCGGTTCGATTACGAATAATCCCAAATGGCCCCCAGGATCCACACACACTTCCGCACTGAGATGCCATCTCCTAACCCGTGTTCGGAGTAGGTGTCAGGGTTTCCCGCTCAATTAGTCACGGATATTTTGGTTGCCAGGGCCCGACGCGCCCTTTGCATATGTCTGCAGGGGGGGGGGTCGTACTGATGGGGATTACCGTTGCCCAAAGATGTGGGTAGTGCCAATGAGGATATAATAGAATCAACCGGTGCCGTGGGGCAAGGCTGCAGGGTGGCTGAAATAATCGCCGCGCAGAAGTGTCACTATGACGTTGAATCTTTGGGGAGCAGTATGATAAGGTGCTCTGATGTAATAGACTAGACTTGCAATTGTGTCGTATGTTATTGGGGGGGGCTTGTCAGAGCCCTGGATTATAGATTGGATGAGAGGGCGCGAAGCGGACAAGTTCTGATCCCCCTGGCAGGTCACTACTAAGATACAGAACGGTGGAATAAGCAATATGTATATTAGTTCATAGCCCTTTTAGGATTAGCCATACAGCTTTTCTATGTCCTGTTCCGAACAGATATTACGCTAAAAAGTTGCAAGGCGTCCCCTGGCTAGGATTACCCTCCCCCACTTGTATCAACCGGTCCACCAGAGATTACAAACCCCCCAGGGACTCCCGGTGAAGTAACCTTTGAATCTGTAAATTTGTTCCAGAATCACGTCTGCTCTCTCTCTGCCCGGTCAAATAAATGACCTTGGCCATTTAGCCCTGGCAAAAAATAAAAATAATATGGCTTACATATGATACCTATCAGAGGGAGGGTGGAGGAGAGAAACAAACCCCTTACTCCAGCTGTATTAAAGGACGATCTCTTGCTCCTTCACCCGCCCCCCCGAGAGGAGCTAATCCCCCCCCGAGGACAAGACGACTTCAAAGAGGAGTATGTGACTTGGACCCGAGAAACCGAATCCAGCCAAAGCCATTTCACCATCGGGGAGCCCACGACCCCGGCGCTATGTAGAGACTTTAATTTACTCATAGGAACCAAATAAATAGATCATGTATGACACTAGGAAATTCAAACCTTCCCCTCGAAAGAAACCCCCAGGTAAAAGGGGAGCACAACAAAACCTACTTCCCTATACAAGTGAGAAAAAGAAAAAAAACTACCAGACATTACTAGAAGAGCCAATCTCAACACCCCAATAACACACAGTCCATGTATTCAACCTCTAACGGTAGCCCGATACTTGTATCAACCCCGCCAAAAACGCAAAACAGGCATGCACTTTTGTTTCCAAAACAACGGCTTACCAATGGGCCTACCACCTCCCTCCCTCCACTTTCACAGGTCCAGGTGATGCAGCCCAACTCAGTTCAATACCTGCAACCCGTGCACATGCACAATCCCGTTTCCCTAGTGAATTTCTCTTTGGGCTTGGCCGGCCACGTTGAACTTAAATTCAACCGTAGTCAATATTTTAATGCCTTGCGCTACACATACGGATCTTCCCAGGGTAGCTCCGCACGCTTCAGGAGGGCTCCTGCATCGGCCACCGAGCCTCGGGTCTTTGTATATCTATGTTTCCCCCCTCTCCCACTTCCCGTAGCTAGAGGTGGAGTGTGTGGCTTCCTGTGAGCCGCGAATTATAACCCGCTAGGACTATCATTCAGTCATCCTGTTTTTTTTCTTCTGGAAAAGTGCCTGATGTATTCTGCTACGACGAATGTGTCTTCCTCGCGCCCTCTATTCCGTCAAAGCGGTGGTGCAGAGTGGTGGGTGGATTGTTCCTCTCTCACGTCCGGGTTTGGTGACCGCTTCATACAACCGTGGCTCCTGCGAGACCGGTGGCCTGAAAGCTCATGTTCCCGCCCACACGCCGCGCTCAGACTTGAAGTGCGGTCGCAACGATCCCACAGTTAATGAGAGTATACACCCTGGGAGGCCAAGAATTAATTTTTTCTAAAAAAAAGGAAGTTGAATCGAGGAGAACGAGAGCAGTACAAGGGATTGTGTACGCAAGCGTATCCCGGTTTGGCATCGCAAAAAAATAATTATACCAAGCAGTCTGTGGGACTTTAATATTTAGAAAATACATGCATTATATATCCCCCCCTCGGCGCGCACCTACTGCCACTCATAAGTCATCACTCGCTCACCTCTAACCAGATGCCAACTGATACTCTCTCTCGGGGCAAGATACATGAGCTATCACTCGCCAGTCAATTGGGTTTTAACAGTGTGTGATAGGATACGTTTCGATACAGTAACGCGTGATAACTTACCGCAAACCCACCAGACCCTGTTAGGCGGGCCAGTATAGAAAAAAGAAACTTTAGACCCCAACGGAGACATAAAGGGTGGGGACGGTCCGCACATGGAGCACAGGGGGTAAACAGAACTCCCCAACACAAAATTAATCCATCGTTGGGGATAAGAATGCCGTGAACCCAACCTGGACCTCCCTTAGCAGCGCCCTCCTATGATACACGCAATCCTCCACACGCACTACCAAAGCCCTCAGCTTCAAATCTTCCGTCCTCCCATCCTCTATCCCCGGCCGGCGATCCGGTGCTGGCCCCCGAGAGGCAAAAGTGAGATGCAGTTCACCGGCACCGCGCCCCAAGGGTGCATTCCACAGTACGGTGTCATAGTCTAAGATACAGAAATATGCCGTACTATTCAAATCAATTTCCTTCCCATCGGTTTTCCTTATCCTCACCTTCGCCTTCTTGGTTAGGAAGGTGAATGCGGGGAAAAGCACAATACTTTCTCTCACGATCCCCAAACCAAACCGATCCTAGAGCTCCGTAGGGTTTAGTCAAACAGCACTGCCGCCTTGTGTACCTGAAGGCATCTATCTTTACAGTGGAAATTTGTGGAATATACACGTTCCTGGCTGGTGCCCAACTGCTGCCTGGCTTCCATCCATAGTGGTACCCTTGCCCAGGCTATGGGAAAAAGAAAACCCCCTCCAGAAGCCAGTGTCATACTTCGGAATTGTCCTTCCAAGGGTATCATCAAAGGCTCCTGGGCCCTCAAAAAGAGGCAAGAACCTGCCCCGTTATCCTACAACCAGGACAATGAAAATGTGTATTGATTGTTCTTTTTTTTTTTTTTTTTTTCTGTTGTTGGTGTCAACTGGTCGTGTTTTCCGCTTTTGTCATGCCTGCCTTGGGCCTTTATCAAATTTTCACAGCTTTGATTCTATTCAATGAGGAAGTCCTCGTCTCGTACCTAAACCAGTCCATGGATGTAACGAAAAATCCCGGCACTATCCAACCACTACCAACAAACAGCAGCGACCAATCGCTAGAAAGACATCAAGCTAAGCCCAGAACCCACATAACCCCACCGATTCAACAAAACAAGAGCCCCTCCCATCCATGAAACCCTCTCCCTTTTTGACACAGCTCAGAACCTTCAACCCATACATACGGGTTCTTTCGAAGTACGACATGTATGATATCACACTGAGAGTTCTTTCATCCCCATAAACATCCAAGATAAATGAAACACTCGCTATTCTCCAACCCACAGCATCACGCACGAACCCACACACACACTTCACGAAAATACATCCCCTTCGCCCATATCCCAGCGCCTGTCCTGCAAAAGCAGATAGTTTGAACAAGAATTAGACTTAAGGGAGGATTATAGAATTTCTAATGTGCAAGCCACAGTCACTTTTTCTGTATCTATTTTTTTTTTTTAAAAAAAAAAAAAATCGCCAGGGTATTACACCATTAGTGTGACCACAGCCGCTGCCTTAGTGTTAGTGGTTTCCGGCCATGTGCAGCAAGACCTAGCGTCCCCTCTTCAACGTTTGCTTATCGCACGGTGTCGTATAGTCCTACCGGTGGATGGCCCCTTGATACGACGAGTGATAGCTTATGGTTCAGTAAACGACCACCTACATACTGGCAAAGTTTGTTGGAATTTGTGCTTGCGTCTCACATATCCCCTCGAAAAAGCTTACATCATCCTGTTCTTATCATATAGTCTTTATTTCCCCTTTTATCTTTTCTCATTCTTCCATTTCAAGCCTTTTGCTCTGTGTTTTTGGCTAATAACAACCAACGTTATCTTCCTTCTGTACGGGATTCCTCTGGCCTTAAATCAAATTCCACTTTACCGGATCTTGGCCGCATATCCTGTAACAGCTCTGATAAACTTAGCCCACTGAATCAAGTCAGGCAATAGCTGATATTCTAAGAGCGGGTCTTGCGAGGTGGTGAATTCAGTGCGTATTATTGAACCTAGAGTATTGAGTGTATGAGAGGGGGCTTATACAAAACGGCATCCTCAAGACAGATAATCACAAAGGATCGCTCGCCCCGAACCCGAACCTTATGTATTCGTTCGATAAAATTTAATAAAATTACAGTACAATCAATGCATCGTCCGGCCACCCATCAAATAAGATATAAAAACTAAAGTAAGAGACCATCGGTGGAAAGAAGACAAGAAAGAGAAAAGTCCAATTGAAGCGGCAAAAGGAATCCACCTAGATTAAAAAAGGACACGCTAAGGAGAAAAAAGCGAATGACGGCAAATGATATGTTGGAAGCTAAAAAAACAATGAGCAAGAAGAGTAGATAGAGAAGTGCAAGGAAGAAAAATAATTAGCCAAACAACCCTCCTCAAATCCAAAAGGAATGAAAGGAGTAGACGAATATGCAGTGTTCGCATGAAAGCAAAATGAGGAATTGTATTAGACAACGAACGCCCACCCACCAATCCAGCCCTATATAAATGACACTCGAGTTTGTAAGAAAGGTAGGAAACTAAGCAAACATATCAGCTACCCCACCGAGATCCGGGGACTCCCGCTTTTCGGCATATTGCTGTTGTTGCTTCTTCTCTGCTTGGCTGCGCTGTTTGCCAACTTGTGGCCGTTGGAGCTTGCCCTTTTCACTAATCGCGACTCCTCTTAATCCATCTAGGAGTTCTAGAATCAGAGCTCGCTGCTGCCTGGAGCTTCCAGCTGCGGTAAGCTTTTTGTAGCAAGCATCCACCTTTGCCTCTGTAAGCCCTGGTAGGTTCAATAATAGGCTCCTTGGGGTACCTGAAGTCGGCGAGTACAAAGCAAAGATGGCAGCGATAAGTTGAGCAAGGTCCTTTTGGACATCAACAAAGTAATCGGTGTGCAATGCCTAGAAACACTCATCAGAGCTTCTCCTGGAAACAGAATAACGAGAGGATGTGAATCCTTACTTCAATTGCAGCAATAAACACCTCGCGACATATGAACTCTCGGATGTCAGCTCTGTCAGCTTGGAATTCGGGCACAATAGACCTGAAGACCCTGATAATAATGCCGCAACATCTTGAATCTCGCATCCTAAGGGCATGTGTACAAAACAGAATCAACGGCTCCAAGACACAATCGCTCGAAAGGATGAATTCTCTCATAGTTTGTTCACCGGGCCCAGCGGCCTGCATTTCAGGTAGCGCCAGCTGATCAAGGAATCCAGAATTTGTGTTAACAGTTTCGCCAGGGCGCTGCGGATCCAACAATCCAGCAACAATCAAGACAGCAGTATATGTAAGTTGCCTCAATATGCTCTCTTCCTTCATTTCTTCTGCAAGCTTGTCTTCGCCTAGAGCAATCTGTCCCTTTCTAATAAGCTCATCCCATTCGCCACTAATCTTGCGATCTACCTGCGTAAACAAACTAGCAAGAAGAGGAGTCAGAAAATGAGCTCTGAGGGTGGTTGGGCAGTCGTCAATGATATATCTGGTCATGTTTAATAGGATAGACATTTGATGCGAACTGAGCGCATGAGCATCTGCGAAAAGCGCCAACGCAAGCGGCCCCGGAAGCTCGTTGAGACCGTAAAAATGAACGTCCAACCTTGACATGCACCAGAGTATGGAATAACAAGCCTCGCGCACCATCCTAATTGCACCTCTTATTGACGAAGCGAGCCCTTCCATCGTGGTCTTGGTTTTCGTAACATTTTCGTAGAATTCGTCTCTACTCCCAGTAGATATCCCAGCTTGCCAGAACCTATCAGTCAAAATTTTGCGTATGACCGCCTGGAGTTCTGGTTGGGACCCTGCCCAATTTCCCACGTTGTGAAATGCGTGCGCGTGACTATCGAGACCCAGTTAGGATACCCCATCCCGTACCAATACCCAAGAAGGTGGAATTACGTTAAAAATTGTAGGAGATTAGGCAAAATCATGGGGATGGATTCATGCCAAAGTGCGCACGCAATGTTATAGGCATTCGAGGGCTTCCGTAGCTGTTCAGTAGAAACTGCGAGGAATGCCTTTGTAGCCCTTATCGGCAAAGTCTACAGAAAGCGAATTAGCCATCTCCTAATAACCCTACAGACCCTTGAAAAGCCTACTTTGAATTTCTCCGTCAATTCGTTTTGTAAAGCCTGGCCTTCGGTGTCTAGTACATGTTTCGTAAAATCCGGAATTTCATTAACTCTTCTTGAGATAAGGTATTCTTGGACTTTGTCAAGACCCAAGATAGAACAGAAGCCTTGGAATGTTTGTAATGACTCTGTGAGACCAGGGTCCCTCCATGTTTCGCGCACTGGATGAATATAGCTCTCAAGCCTAGATTGTCGTATTACGGGGTCAATATTCTTTGTCCGGTGACTAATACACAAATCAGCTGTCTTTGGTCAAGCTACCAGAAAGGGGATTTGACCCAGAGCCGCCTACTTGATGGTGAACAGAAAGGTGTGGAACGCGATCCGAGTCCGGTCGTCCACATTTTCTGTAGAGATAATCTCATTTATCTTTGTTTGTAAGCCTTCGTATACTAACATCAAATGGTCAGGCATCTTCATTGCTAGCCGCTGTATCTCAGTCGTGCAAACACCCATCAGTTCCTTGACCGCATCAGTATAGGCATGGTTCGCTGGATATTCCGGGGGCCTAGTCAGCAGAACCTGCATTGAAGTCAGTATATTTTCAAGTTCGGAGTGGTAGTTAAAGCCATTCAGGTTATGAAGACACACATGTTCCAAAATCTTTAACATCAAGTCGGCCTTCTTATCCAGTGCCGACGTGGAAACAGTGACCATCAATTGAATAACTCTCCTCCGGATCATAGGGTCACCAAAGTTCATGCTGAGAACCCGCTCACACCATTCGGTCAAACGCTGCTCAAGTTCATTACGGCTATTGTTATTCTGCAGCGAGATTGCAAATGTCAGATCGGAAATAAAATACGTTTCCCGGGGAAATTACATTTGCTTGGCTAACTGTTGGGTTCTTGCCCGTAGTTTCAGTCCATTTCATGTACCCTCTCAACGAAGCCTCTACAACTGTAAAATGTGCATCCAGCTGTAAGAACGGGCCAGAATTTTTCCGGTAAGCCTCCACTAGATCCCGCTCAATATCAGTAATTGGAATAGGTGTATCTTTTTCCAATAGAACTTACCCGTAAACGGTGGCTCTTTAGAATAAAGTTCAGACAGAGAGGCATCTGCTTGCGCGAGAATGTACGGGAAAATGTCGAATGGACTCTTTCTAACCAGGCACTCTACAATGCTCTGACAGAACCGCCGATAGTTACCGAGAAAAGCGTGTCGATCAGGCATAGTGCCGAGATCTTCGTTCAAGAAAATGATACTCCGATTCGATTCATCAATTACAGATTCGTACTAAATGAAGGCCGTATTAGTTTTCTACCGAAGAGTACATGAGAAAAAAATGAAAACTTCAGCCACAAAAGATGAAAACCTATTACCCTAATCAGCCTTGCGGTAGCGAGTGCTATCAAGCCTGGAATTAAAGGGCCAATTGCCTCATGACCACTCAATAGATCTTTACGAATAATTCGAGTCCAAGAATTCATGACTGGGATTGAGACAGACAAGCTGTCATGACTACAGATCTGGAAGAGAAGCTTCATGAAGCCAACGAGGTCAGCCTCTACCGGAATTAGGCCTGACTTTTCTTCTACAAATCCACCGAGATTGGCAATCATCTAGATGTCGGGTTGTGGATCAGCCTCCTAACACCCAGGAATAACTGGCAAAAGTCTTACTCACCTCTGCGTATCGCTTCAAGAAAAGGTAGCGCTCTTCATCGATGTCGGTTGCTTCAACTCGAATCCAATTGAAAATATTTGCCAACAGCTCCACCGTTTGGGGGTAGTACATTGGGCAAACAATTTTCTGAAAATCATCATCCTCAAAGAACATTCTGGTAAATAGTGTGTGCAAAGACTCTACAGCGACCTAGATCATCAGCTTTAGCGCCTGGAACAAAACGTAGTATATCAAAGGTGTTTCCGAAAGGAAACCAAGAGATACCATTTGAACTGATATTTTTTCCATCATCAAAGCGCGTCCAACTGTCTCTACTACCTTGGCTGCAGCGATGGCCCTAAATTGATCGATTAACACAACGCATCCAGTCTAGTATTAGGGCAATAGCCAAGCAAATGGTCAAACAACGCTTACTTCGGAATGGCCCAGTTCATGCATGCTTTCAATGTTCCTAAAACCTTGACCGCGCAGGCTTCCACCTCGGTATTGCCATTCACGCCAGCCTCTAAACACTTCTCCAGCATCTCGGTCAGCCTTGCTAGCCAACCGCCCTCGCCGCATCTCAGTACAGCACTTGGCTCTCGCCCCGGGAAATTCTCCTTCAGCACATTCAAGGGAGTAAATATGTCGATACAAGCCTTGCTTAACGGCGTATTTCTGATTCCGGCTACTGAGTCCTCTCTGTTGAAAACATCCTCCACTAGATTCTCCAATATTGAGAGCACTAAGTCTCTCTGGGCTGGATTTCCTTGCTGCGTAGAGTTGTCCCAGAGCCTTACCAAAAGCTCATCCATGTCCAACCACTCGCTAGCCCATGATCTCTTCGCAATCTCGACCCAAAGCTGTGCAATTTTATTCCGTAGATATACCGGATTTCTTCCGTCGACCTTGACATCCTCTGCCAGGCCTAAAATCCAACCTCGAACCATGCCGCTCTCTTCCGCAGTGTAGTCAGCCCAGGAATAACGAATAGCCTGCTCCAGTAGCAACAATCCGAAATGCCTCACAACGGGATCATGACCCCTGTCGTAAGCGAGGGTAAAGCCATGGTATGGTGCTTCCTTGTCGCTCTTTGCAGATTCGAGAAATGCGCCTGCTTGTTTCCGGGAATCGTTAGAGGAATGGGGATCATAGACTATTTGGAGGGCTTGTTTGATCTGGTCCAGCGGTTGTGGCTGTTGCAGTGTTTGGCCGTTTGCATTTCCACCACCGTTCGTAGCAGGCGAGCCTACGGCATCACCAGGTATTCCTCCTCCATTCATGATATCTCCGGGATACGAAACGGGAAGGTAGGTTTGCGAAAATCTATCGAGGGATACGAAGGGATATCGGTATCAGTGGTGGGGGGATCTTTTTTGGCTGATCCCGTTTAAAGGACAAATCTGGAAGATGCAAGAGCTAGTTCACTTTTCTTTTTTGTTTGTTTTGGTATTTGCAAAAAAAAAAAACCCCTTTTTTCTCTTTTCTCTCCTTTATCCTTTGACAGAGCTTGAGTTTTTCCGGCCAAGTAACAGGGTAACTAAAGCGATGAGAGAGAGAGAAGATATATTTCTTGAGTAGGAAAGTGGTGGAAGACTACGGGGGAAGGAAAGGTAGACGAAAGGAAGGAAGGCCGAGTAAGGAGGAGAGGAAAGAGGGGGGGGTTGGTTAATGAGGGATGATGGTACTGTAGAACAGGTGATAACGCGCAGTCGGTCGGATTAGTATGCTCAGTCGGTCAAAGCCAGGAGGAGCGGGCAGACGTGAATTGGTGAGAAAGCGGGTACAAAAAGTCTATGAAGCGGGTGGGGAGTGGTGAGAAAAAGCGGAGGTGTTTAGAGGAGTTTATGAGTCAAGAAGGGGCGAAGGAGGGGGAACGGCGGGGGGAATCCTTGAGGGTAACTCGAGTGGTGAATACCATGCCGGTACGGCAACAGCTCTTTCTCAGCTGTCAGGCACAGCAACGCGAGCCCCCAACGCTCCTCTCCCTTACCCTACCTACTATGCGGCACTTGCGCCAGGCCAGCCATAATAATATCATAGGGAAAAGTACTCGAGTAACTCGGTGTGCAGGCTGAAATGGGGAAGAAAATGGTCTATGCGGAGCCACCCCATGGATACCCTTCTATATAACCCTTTGGAACCCAAAGGTTCTCCCCATGCCTTTCCCCCAACGCCCCTAAGCCCTACACCATCTATATCGCCTATTTCTCATTGCTCAATCAACCCTTTGCCTAACATAAAACTTATTAATTTTCACTAGATCTTTTATATATATATATATATATATATATATTCACCAAAGCTTTTAAATTCACCAAACTTCTATATTCACCAAACTTCTGTGTTTGTTGAGGCTCACCGAAGCTTCAGTGTTCAAGCTGTTTTCTCAAAAATCTCCATATCCACAAACATCCCCAACCCCTTGACCTACGGACAGGTTATACAATCTTGGGGCGGAAGCTATACAAAGTATCTTAACAGTCGCCTGACGGATATTGTCGGTAATGCCTAATTATCTGTGGGGCCAGGTGGGGATCACTCGAGTCGACAGCGCTAATCTTACCGATACAGGGACTGATTTCGTTCGTATAACACGAAGGAAGGAATTAACATTAGAGCTTCTCGACCCTCAATCACTTTCGCGGTATTATGGGTTGGATTTCTAGACTCGAAGCCAGGGAAAAAGAGGAAAATTGCTTCATAAGAGAGTATGCCAACTCAACCTGTAAACGGATGGACCAGGTCCAGGAGCTCTGGGACGAGTTTATCCAGTATAAACTCCTGAGGTCCAAATGTGGAATTGCCTCGACTCAATGAAAGTACTTTGACCACGTTCCTCGATTGGTTCGTTGAACGAAATCCAAACCGAACGTACGCCATAGGAACTGTGAGAACAACTTTCAAGAATATGCAGTTGTTATACAAACAATCAGCTCGTGAGGGTCTTTCGAAAGCGGTCATCAGAAATGTTGATAATGTTTGTCCCATCCTTCCACCTATTTTTCTATATTGATGAGCTAAAACCAAAGGTCAATAGTATATCAGTGGCCGCGTGACCAAGAACAAAAATGTCAGAGTGAAGGCGCGAGAAAAACCCGTTCTTTCCTCCGATGATTTTGTTCGGCTTCTGGAAGGCTTTTGGAAGTGGAAGAACTATCAACCCGACCTCCCATTATTTTATTTCCTCTTTAGTACCAAATTAATGGCATATACTGCGACAAGACCTAGCGCTATTGCGCAGACGGAATGTTGTAAGGGTGAGGGATTACAATATCGGGTATGGCCATTGAAACACGGTTGTCACTCTCGTGGACTAACAGATGTAGGATATCGAGTTGAGCCGGGTAAAGTCATTGGGGGAACACATTTTCGCGCTCAAAATTTGTTTACATCACCTCAAAGGCAGAGCGGATGGGTTAGAACCGTAATCGTGACATGTGGCTTAACATAGCTTTGTGGCCCAAATTGTGGCTCAAAATGACATTACAAGTTTACGATATAAAATATTTTAGTTGACATTTGTTTTCCCTAACCTTTTTTCCTAATATCTATAGTAATAAGTATGGATTTAGTTCATTTTATAGGTTAGAATAATTTACCTATCTAGCATATATAATTTTATCCATTGAGTAGAAGCTTACATGCTGCTTGCTCTATACTTTTCTTAATATTTTACTCTTGCTATATAGTGAAACCTCAGTTATCTTCAGCGCTTTAAGAGATTGTGTTACACATATGGGAAATGGTAGGAGAATTATAATATGATAGTAAAGTATGATACTAGGACAGATCTTTTCGTCCGTTCAGCAGTTACCGAGCAACACCTGAAAAACCCCCACCTCCACAATAGACGACCACTCAACAACTATGCCTCCAACAAAGGCTGGCCACCTGACAGACTTTGAGTAAGGGTTTGCACCTGTTATACTCCACAACCACCAGTGACCTTTGTGACAAATTACATCAAACTCCCCTTCCCAATATCAGCCGCCAACACTTCTTTAACCTTCACCCCATCAAGAGCAGATGATGTTGTACTTATCTTGATAAAGCTGTCTTTTGGAAGTGAATCTCTAGCCTATGGTAGTGGTATATCATTCCAGAGCAGTTGGTCTGTAGGCCTGTCTCACCCCAAGTTGGACTACATCCTATATGGTCTCGGCTATAGGTAGTAAGGATGAATATGCCTCTCCTTACTATGGTTGTAGCACACTAAATAAAGTGTTTCACGTAGGACAGTATAGTAGAGCATTTGTTCAGACTACAGGCTGCATTATAGGATTTACTCCAGGGAACATTGTGCTAATATTCTGAGATGACCTAACCATGGCAGATCTCATATGTCCATGGTCTTGCCATCTACCTTTTATTCAATAAAGGTTTGCCATCCTGAATTAGTATATCTAACTGCATCTCTTGGGGTACAGAGGTTGGTTGTGGGAAGTTTGGCCTTGAATATACATGAGTACTTATAGAGTACTTTGTAACGGAATCCAACTATGGTTCTACTATTACTATTGACTTGATGTTGGTTATTACTTATTTGGGTTTATACCTGATAAGCGCAACTATTGGGTTGTCCCTTCCTACTTAATTATGACTTCCTGAGTGGCTATTTCTTCCATGTTTCGTTTATCATTACCCCCTCGTTGCTTCTACCCATGTGGGTATCGCTATCCTCCTGCTATACTGTAACAGGCGCTAGCCTGTGTGAACGGTTATACAATAGAGCCTAAGCGGTAGCCTGCTATCGCTTTGGTGTCTAAGGGAGACCTGCTGAGAGGCGAAGGCAAGGGGAATACAGTAGAGTAGTTTATAGAGCGAAGGGGAACAATAGGATCGCCGTTCAACCAAGTGTATTCACTGTCTAGGCATCTGTCTGAAGTCTGATGTCTCCTGCTAGCCAGGAGACTACTCTTAAATACATGAAATCTTTCCTGCAAGAGCTGAGGCTCTGGAAACCTGCAGCCACTATCATTACCGGTGAGTGTACAGCTACCGGAATCCTGTGGCCCTGCCGGAGTCCTGGAAAGCCTGGGCTTTCCCACAACACTGCCTCTATCCTACCGCCAGTATACATGACCTGTTCCTTCCCTTGGAACTCCTGGGGCACAATCCTGCCGATCCTCCAAAGCATACAGTAATAAGAGAGCCGGAATCTAGGGATTCCGGTAGGGAAATCAAATACAAAAGAAATCAAATCAAATGAATGTAATCTGACAAAGGAGAAGCTAACGAGAGTGGTAATAGAGGTACCGGAACATGTACACATGTTACATTCCCCAAATCTGAACAAAACCTATCTTCTCCTAAGGCCATAGGCCTCATCACCGCTCTCTCAAGGCCAGAGCATAGAATCATCATCAGTGTTGAAGTAGCTATCATCTGAGCCTGCTGAATCGTATTCCTCATCGTTATAGGGCTGCCAGAAATCGTTGGGTACTATGGTTCTGGGGCAAGGGATTGTAGAGACTTCCATAGGCTCCCAAGAGGTCCTGACATAGTGGGAGGTGATTTTAGGCATCGGTTCTGTGCTGTGGTTTTCTTTCCAATATTCCGCTATTATTTCCTTTGAGTTCTCCAGGTTCTCGATAGGTTCCCAAGAGTCATCTGTCCTTTCATACCCTTTCCAGTGTACCAGGAACTCGACTTTGTTGTTCTGTAAGCGATAATCCAGTATCTCCTCTGCTTCCCATTCTTCTGCATTGTTGATGATTATAGGGGCCGGCCTATCCATTCTCCTGGATGCAAATCTATTGGGATCGTTCTCATGGTATTCCTTGAGGCATGAGATGTGAAAGTATGGCTTCTGGCGCTCCATTCTCTTAGGCAATTCAAGCTTGTCGTTATCGCTACTAGAGTCATGCTCTAGGACCTTAAATGGTCCAAACCAGCGAGGCTCTTGCTTCGTGGATCATCCAGGGGCAGAGGTGTAAGGGCGTACTCTAACAAGAACTCTTGTGCCAACGTTGAATGGTCTTCGACAGGGGTTCCTCTTTTTGTCTGCTTGCACAGTCTGCCGGAATGTGGCATGCTTTCTGGCCATATCAACTTCCATCCTGGTGGTTTCATGGGCATTCAAGATCTCAGCCACTGCTGGTACTTTGCTGGCGGATCTGAGTACAGGATTGAAGAGCTTCCAAGGGCGTGCATAAAGTGCTTGGTATGGAGATATTCCTAAGGATTCATGGGGGGCGCCATTCATGGCTGCTGCTATCGCTGGGAGGGCATTGGACCAGTTGTTCTGTCTTTTGTTGATGAAGTTTTTCATCATCTGTTTAAGGGTGCGAATCCGGCGCTCTACCTGGCCATTGGTTTGATGGTGGTATTGAGTTGCCTTCCAGACCTGCATTCCCATTGACTTCATCATCTGAGACCAGAACTTAGAGGTAAAGCGGGAGTCTTGGTCCAGTTCTATGCTTATGGGATATCCATGAACATCAAATATCGTCTTCTGGAGCTTGCTGAATACTTTTCCGGAGGTGGCAGAGTCCTGAAGTAGTATAAGATGAGTGTAGGAGGTAAAGCGATAGATAATAACCATGATTGTAGTATGGTTATTTGATTTGTTGAAGGAGCCAGCGAAATCGATGGCAAGGGATTGGTAGGCTTCGTCAGGTGCTGGTAGGGCTAGAGATCTACCTGCCGGAAGTGTATTGGGTTCCTTGTTGATCTGACATTGATCACATGAGCGACAGTAGGCTATGAAGTCCTGGCGCATCTGAGGCCACCAGAAGAAACAAGCGTCGTACTTGTAGGATTTGTAAGCTGAGAAATGTCCTAGGCCTTCATGAACTGTTTTAAGGATGAAAGCCTGAAGGGATACTCCCCTTTCTAAGGGTCCCATAGGGATATAGATGTTAGAATAGCTGTTGGTATTGTCAGCTATGAGGAGGCCTTCCTGGATTAAATAGTGTAGCTTGTCAGTGGTCTCCAGGACTTGCCGGAAAAGAGGGTCATTCTGGAGGGCTTCAATGACAGCAGGGTGGAATTTTCCCATGAGGGATGAATGGAGGGTACCAAGGAAGGTATGGGCCTTATCAGCTTCTGTAGAATTCCGGAAAGCTTCAGGATCACTATAGAGGGGTCTAGAAGCTGGCGAAGCTGGTAAAGCCTGAGGTGGGGAGGCAGGAGTTAACATATCTGCAAGTCTGAGGTATTTGTTTCCTGGTGATGGTAGGGACATAGAGCTATCGTTTGGTGGAGGGGGGGCTACTGTCCATTGAAGTATTTGATGTTGCTTTCGCTTTCTTTGCTTGCTTTCGCTTTTCAGGGTCCTTGGTAAAGTATCTATTGGCTTCCTTGCTGTCACTGTGTGTAGGACACTGGTCATCATAGCAGACAGTCCACGAGAGCGCTGAATGGCTTCGTTACTCTCGAGTCTGGGGAAGGTTCAAGGTAGCTTTGTCTCCCCAATAGTTGCCTGCCTGGATGCTGTTATCGTTGTTGCTAGCGCTATTCTTGCGCTTTTGGGAGCGAGTGACTGCATTGGCTGCTATCTCTTTACTTGCTAGGTAGTCTGGGAAGGAGCGGTAGATAGATTCGCGAGTAGTGAGGGATGGAGAGTGCAGTGTTTCTTCAATGGTTTCCATTTCGATCTCGGAATCTAGGCTATAGTATGAGGAAGAAGTGTAGTTGGTTTGAATATGATTGGAGTTGTAGTTCTGGTGGTCTAAATTTTCAGAGGTGGGGTCCTGTAGTATTATATCTTCAGGCCCAGAATTAGTCTTATGAATTCTAGATAGATAGTCTGCCAGAAAATTCGAAACTCAAGGCATGTATTCTATTTTATAATCAAAGCGGCTAAGATGAATTATCCATCTCTGCTGCCGCTCACTGAGATTCTTCTGTGTCATGAGCTTGGTAAGACTCTCATGATTGGTAACTATGGTGAACTTTGTGTGGGACAACAGGTGGGCGAAGGCTTGTACAGCCTCAACTATTGCAAGTGCTTCCTGTTGATGGGTGGCGTAGTAACTCTGAGAGGCTGACAGTTTCCTGGAATGGAATGCTGCCGGTCTGGCTGTATCTCTGGTTGGTCCTTGGCCTATCCAAGCGCCATTGCCGGTAGGAGATGCATCGGAGAACAGCCAGATTGGTTCTGGGTTGGTATAGTCAATAGGTATAAGAACTTGATGATTTTTCTCCGCCTTTTTCACTGCTTGCAAGGCTGCTTCCTGCAAGTCTGTCCATATCCATTCAGCATCGCCAGTAAGCTCTGTAAGTGGTGCAGTAATAGTGGCGATGTGAGGGAGGAACTGGGAAATATTATTAACCATCCCACTAAAGCGCTGAAGTACCTTTCTGTTCTGAGGTCTTGTCCAGTCCGCAACGCTTATGATCTTCTCTGGTGCTGGATGAATGCCTTTATCATCAATAAGGTGACCTAGGATATCAAGCTTTTGTGCAAAGAAGACACTCTTCTTTGGGTTGGCATATAGCTGCGCATTTTGCAGTATCTGGCAAATAGCATTGATATGCTTGATATGGTCTTGATGTGTATTGCTATATATCAGGATATCGTCAATGTATACCCATACAAAGACTCCTAACTCTTCTGATAGTGTATCTTCCATGACTCTCATGAAAGTTCCTGGCGCATTTGTATCTCTTTGCAGCATTACCTTGCAGGCGAAGCCTCCAAAGGGTGTCTTGATAGTGTTATACTTCTCATCCTCAGGCTCAACCCTGGTCTGAAAGTAGGCATTACTGAGGTCTATCTTGCCTTGGAATTTGGCTCTGCCCACAGTGTTGAGTATGAGCTGCTGATTAGGGATTGGGGCTTGGTCCTTCTTAGTGTTCTTATTCCTATAGCGAAGGTCCACTAATCGTCTTATCCTGCCATCAGGTTACCCTTGAATGAACATGCTGGCGCCTCCTGGAGTTTGTGATCTGTAGAGTATCCCAGCCCTGATTTGCTTCTCTATCCATGCCTTGAATTTAGGGATCAATTTTTCGGGGGTCTTGAAGGTTGGCATCTTGACATAAAGGTCTGGGTCCTTGATCATGATCTGGTGGTTAATGCGCCGCAATGGTGGTAGGGTTTCAGGTATTTCTGTGACAAAAACCTGAGGGAACATCTTGAGGAAATCTGTTATGTCTTCCTGTTTAGCCATGGCTGAGCGAGGCTCGGTGCTGTTCCCATTGCAGTTTACTCTGACTTTGTGGTCAGAGAAGTAGAGGGTATTTTTCCGGCAGTCTATGACTGCTCAAAAGCGTATGAGGTCATCCATACTGAGTAGTATATCATAATCTAATACTGGAGTGACGCTCATGTGTACCTTGGGTACCTTCATACTTCCAATTTCGATATCTGTGATGCAGGTGTGATTGCTTCTTGATCTGGATCCTTTGACAGCCATTTTTACCATTGTAGGCGTCTTCTTATTGGTATAAGGGATATTGTTTGTTGTAGCAAAACGATTACTGATTAAGGTACCTGTAACCGGTATTGGTTACTATTGCTAAGGCTGGCGAGGCTAACAGAAACTAGCAGGGCTAGTAAGGGGTTAGTTTGTGTTGTTATTAGTTTCAAGTATCGTTTGATACTTAGTATGTTTTGTTATTGGTTTCAAGTATCGTTTGATACTTAGTTTGTTTTGTGTTGGGTTTCATGTATCAGGCTGATACCCGATATGTTTTATGTTTGGTTTTATGTATCGGGATGATACATATTTTGTTTGCAGTACCGTTTAGGTGCATGAGGCATTTGTTTGATTGGAGGACTTTACAAGTGGAGCTTGGTTATGTCCGTTGATTGGAAATCAAATGGAAGAAGATGGAAAGCTTTGGAAAAGCGAGATCTTGTATTTAAAAACTGCCCCTCTGGAGCTTAGACAGGGCAGACTTTGACAGACAGAGTTTTCAATATACTTGGTTAAGCAGTTACTTCTTTTCAGTTCGCACGAAACTACAGCAAGCAAGTCTAGGACTTGGCAAAGCTGGCGACATAGTAATCGCCGGCTGTTAAACAACTTATCGAGATCTCCTGTAGTACTACTCCCCTAAAGTGCCTACAGTTTGGGATCTGAGTCACTATCGTTATACCTTACCGAGACGCATTCCTCTTGGTACCTGATACACTCAGAGAGGCGTTACATTTTTTTAACTTGAACAAGTAGTTGAGTAGGAAGCAGGCAGAGGTTAGGAAACCTCAGGCTTGCAATCAGTTGCCCAAAATAGGTGACGAGCGACTTCAGACAAGGTCAGGTAAGCAGATCTTGCGACAGGAACTTACCAAAAAGAAAGGCAGTCAGAGCACCAAAGGCAAACAATCTACGGCATCCAGCTTCAAAGTAGACGAAGCAGGAAGACAGTTATCCTGAGATCAAGCAAAGCAATTGCTAGTGGAATCAGCGAAGGAACTAGCCAAAGAGAAAGCGAGAACTCCACGAGAGTTCTCCAGTACGCCAAAGGGATTGAAGGGAAAGCAAGTAGCAACACCCAAGGACGATCCAAGCAGCTGAGACAGCGAAGAGAGCTCAGATAGCTCTAGTGATTCAGACGATATGTCGAATCCAGGACCTAGTAATGCGCCAGTGGCCAGAGAGCCAACACTAGTAACTACAGCGAAGCTTAGCATCAAGGTTCCTACACCAAAGAAGTTCAGTGGTGAATGAGAGGACCTTAAACCAGAAGCGTTCGATCGTTGGTACCAGTCAGTCCAGTTATACCTAAGACTACACGGAGTCAACTCTAAAACAGATGGAGCGGGAAACTATTGGATACTGTACACAGAAGGGAGAGCTCAAGAAGTACCTTTCCAGGCGGCAGAAAACTATTGCGAAGACTTAACCAGAGATCAGCTTATTGATTGGTTAAGGGAATGATTCCAGTCATCCAGACAGAAGGATGACCTTTACAAACGATTCCACAAGATTGAACAAGTCAAGAATGGGAAGACACAGCGCATCACAGCGGTGGCTACAGACCTGTTGATGTACCGATCATGACTACCTGAAGGCACCATTTCCGAATATGCCTTCATCCAAAGGTTCTTCCAATGTATGCACAGTAGGCTAAGGCGAGATGTCGAAACATGGTATGATTCAAGCGAAACAATCCAGACCACGATAGCCTATGCAGAGAGAGTCGATGCAATCCTCCACGATACAGGAGCCTATGGAAAGGAAAAGCAGAAAGATCGATACAAGGAAGACAACTCCAAGAAGGACAACAAACCTCAATGGAAAAAAAAGGAATCAAGCAAAACGAAGACTCCAAGAGAAAAGGGAGCATGCTTTACCTGCCGAGGTAAAGGATATATGGCGAAGGATTGTCCCAACAAAAATGACAAAGGCAAAGGAAAGGCACCCAAGAAGGAGACATCATCGAATCGAGTTGAAGAAGCCAGCAGCGAAGATGAGGTATATGTCAATGCCTTAGAGGTCAAGACCAATGCATCAGCACAGAACACGCTACCCAAGGGTGATAAGGGTCATACAGCTTTGGAAGGAACGATCCTGATTAACGGCAAACAAGCGAGAGTCCTATTTGAGACAGGAACAATAGGAACTGACCTATTAAGCGCAACCTTTGTCACTACACATGGAATTCCATATACCGAAATGGCAACTCCTGCAACCATTCATATGGCTATGAAATGGTCACGATCTGAAGCCCAGAAAGAATGCAATGTCAACATAGCAATTGGGAAGATGAAGACTACTGAAAATAGAATGATGGTGGGGCACTTAGCCAAGTACGATGCCTTGATTGGAATGCCATTCCTATCGCGAAACAAAGCATCGGTCGAATGTGGAAAACAGAGGATTCATTTTCCTGCCGATAAGATATGGGTAAATTGCACACCAACAAGTGCCAGAATTCGAGCAGCTATGACAAGACTAGAAGAGATAATGGAACAATACCCAAAGGTATTCCCAGATCTGATTCCTGAAAGGTTACTACCCTTAAAGAAGATCAACCACCGAATCAGATTGAAGGATCTAGAGAATCTGAAGACAATGCCAACATACTCAGTACCCGAAAAGTACGAGATTCGAGTCAAGGCATGGCTGGACCAGAAACAGCGGGAAGGAGTTATCGAATGAGCTGAAGTGCCAGGAGCAGCACCGATGTTTGTGTCAGTCAAAGGAAAGACTGATGGCCGGATCAGATGTTTAGCGGACCTTACATCGAGAAATGACAATACTCAGAAGGATGATAAACCTATTCCAAACCAAAGGAGATTACTCAATGCATCAGGAAGGGCTCGATACAGAAGCAAGATCGACCTAAGCGATGCCTACTTTCAAACCAGGGTTCACCCAGACGATGTCAAACATAACAGTTTCAAAACACCCTTCGCAGGTTTCGTCAGCAAAGTTATGTTACAAGGAGACATGAATGCGCCAGGTACATTTATGAGGATCATGTCAGTCCTACTCGCCGACTACCTGTGAGAATTCGTGTGGCTGTACATTGACGATATACTCATATTCTCCGATACAGAGTCCGACCACTTGAAATACATTAAAGCGGTTTGTGACAGGTTGGAGAAGGCGGAGTTCTTTGCGAGCAGAAAGAAGTCAGACTTCTTTGCAAAAGAATTACAAGTACTAGGCCACGTCATCGATGACAAGGGGCTTAGAGCATCCCCTGAAAAGATCAGGAGGATTGAGGAGTGGGAAACACCAAAGAATAAGAAACAACTTCAGGAGTTTTTAGGATTGGTAAACTACATTAGCCAATTCCTACCACACATTGCTACTATAACATCACCCTTGACGGATCTTACCAGAAATGAGGAGTTTGTCTGGACACCTACACATGATCAATGCATCGAGAAGGTGAAGGAAATCGCCAAATAGAATCAGGTCATGAGACCAATGCACCATACCTCAGGACAAAAGATATGGCTCATTACAGATGCCTCTGACTCAGGGGTAGGAGCTTGGGTAGGACAAGGAGACACACCTGAAACAGCGAGGCCTGCGGCATTGCACAGCAGGAAATTCACCTACTCACAAATGAATTACGGAACTACCGATAAGGAGGCACTCGCAATTATGGATGCTTTAACCTCCTTTGATCACATTCTTACAGGGCATGAATTTAGAATCATAACCGACCACCAACTATTGGTGTACCTGAAGACAGCCAAGAAACCCTAAGCAAGCAGCTGAGGTGGCGAACCCATTTGGGAAAATATGAGGCAAAGATATGTTATAGGCCCGGGAAGGGAAACTATTTAGCAGACGCCCTTTCCGGTCTTTATGAGCAATTTGATCCAGAACCAAACTATGCTCAAGACCCTACCAACAATGAAGATTCAAACCCTCACAACATACCTTTTACATCCTCAAATATGTCGTGCTTTGAACCACTTCCTGTTGAGGAACTACTTTCATCGGATAACTCAGATTACTCTATCAGGGCAGGAAACGATTGGGGAGACAGAGTAAGCCTAGTGATTAGTGATGATGAGACAAATCATGCGGCCATGCACTGGAGCGCATGCTATTATCGCCAGTGTACTGTCCATGAGGACGAGAAGCTTAGAGACAAGATAGTTCTACCTGAGCTAGTCTCTACGTATGAAGAAAGGAATAGCACCTTGTTACCTCTGCGACCGGTACTGGACCTGGATGCTATCAGGCGACGCCTGAATGAACTGCTACGAGACATGAGCTCGGAGTATCAGGACCATGAGAGTCCTTACCAACAATTACCAAAGGAGCCTAAGTGGCCCCTCTATTCCAATGCGGCACGCGGCCAACCAAGGCTTATATCAGTCGTCGAGCCACCTACCCTCCCTCCCCACCAGCGGACACTCTACGACGTTTACGAGGACTAGGAGGAGGAAGTACCACGCCTGGTGCGAGTACAGGATGAACGGGATACGGCAGCAGTAGTGGCAGAAATGAGCAGCCAATGGAGAAGACGGATGGTAGAGGCCTACAGGAAGGATGACCTGTACAAGCAGGCTTCTGATACTAGCAACACTGGGAGAGGTGGCAAGCTATGCCACTATAAGATCGGTGATGGACTAATGTATGCAATGACCAGGGGTGGTCAGGATTGCCTATACATACCTAAGGGACATGCAGTGAATGGGATGACACTCAGGGAGATCGCTATTGATGAGATTCACAACAGAGGACACCATAGCGCAGATAGGAACCTACACTATGCTACAGAATACATATTCTTGCCCGAGATGAGGAAGGATTTTCGAGAATATGTTCGCCAATGCGATTTATGCCAGAGGAATAAGGAACGCAACCTGCTACCTGAAGGAGAGGCACAGTCTATGCCAGTACCCTCAGAGATATTTTCCTCCTACGCTATCGACTTTGCAGGACCATTGAACAAGTCTGGAAACAACAAGTACGATACAGTACTAGTGGTTGTCGACAGGGCGGTTGGATTCACTTGGTTTATCCCTACACATTCAAACGTTCAAGCAGTCGAGACCCTCACCCTCCTCTGGCACCATATTTTCACTCCACATGGAGTACCTACATCGATTATCAGTGATGCAGACCCACGTTTTACCTCACGATTTTGGGCCCAAAGCATGAAGTCTTTGGGGATCGAACATATCGAGGCAGTACCTGGACACCACGAAATCAATGGCCAGGTTGAGATCAAGATTAGAGAACTTAAGACCGCCTTAAGGAATGTTGTTAACTAGCACCAAAACAACTGGTTACTTGCGCTTCCCGAGTTAGCAGCCTACGAGAATGCAGGACATTCTGATGTCCTTAACATGTCACCATACATAGCGGTGTATGGACGAGATTACCCAATGCTGTCGACTATCAGAGTCAGAAACACCCAGGTGCCTGCCTCCAATGACTTCCTGAACAGACACCAGGAACTGTGTAATGATGCTTACCAATCTGTCAAGAAGGCGAGATTTAGGAGTACCAGGATGGCAGCAAGAAGGAGGACCACCCACAAACCCATTGATATGGGCTAACGATTGTTAGTCTGGGGAGACCTGTTCGCAACAGATTCTGGTAGAAGCAAGAAACTCGAACCCAGATGGCGCGGACCCTTGGAGGTGTTGGAATACGACTCCCACACACAGAACTACATAGTTAAGATGGATGCTAGGATATAACGCCGCAAGGAAGGAGTATTTCATTGCTCTACGCTTAAGAGGTTCATGGAGAACGATAATAATAGGTTCCCTGGTTGACCCTATGTGAAACAAGCGCCCATTCTCATTGAAGAAGTACCAGATTGGGAAGTTGAACAGGTGTTGGATCACCGCCAGCACTATGGAGGAGACCAGTTCCTTATTAAGCGGAATGGGTATGCGGATTCTGAGAACAGCTGGGAGCCTGTTGAAGGATTAGAAAACGCTATGAACCTTGTCCAGGATTGGTGGACAGACAATTGTCCAGGCGACGAGTTTCCTATCATAACGGGATATATCGAGATCGGAATCATGCCAAAGACGCTAGTTTACGGGGAGTTGACAGATGAAGGAGAGGTGGACGATGGGTTTTGAAAACCCTATTTGGAAAGCGACTATGACGACTCTGGCGTCTCAGATGATGGCGAGGTTATCAAGACTGGGTTTTGATTTTTCGCGATTAGGGATATTGTTTTTGGGTTTTTTGTTTTTGGAAATAGATGTTTTGTTTCCGGGGTGTAACTGGTATTGGTTACTATTGCTAAGGCTGACAAGGCTAACAGAAACTAGCAGGGCTAGTAAGGGGTTAGTTTGTGTTGTTATTGGTTTCAAGTATCGTTTGATACTTAGTTTATTTTATGTTGGGTTTCATGTATCAGACTGATACCCGATATGTTTTATGTTTTGTTTCATGTATCGGGATGATACATATTTTGTTTGCAGTACTGTTTAGGTGCATGAGGCATTTGTTTGATTGGAGGACTTTA
>QFET01003057.1:3917-21018 GCA_003316355.1 Tuber calosporum
AAAAAAAAAAAAAGGAAAAAAAAACGGCCTGTAGGTAGGATATGCTGCGCTTCCCCTATTCTCCTGCCCCTACATTTTGCACCACTACGTCAAAAGTGTACCCGGTTCCCACGATCCCACCCACACCTCCCCTCGCTTATGTCCTTTCGTACCCAAAGCCTGGTCATGGCGCAAGCTGGTAACCCTCCTCCCCCTCTCATCGCCTACGCTCCTGCACCACCCTCAGCCTCTGCCTCCACAATGGACATCCCCCCTCATCTCAGGTTCCTCTCCTCCTTCCTTGACGAAACCAATGAATTCATCAACTTCTCCTCCGCTCAGGTCTCCACCATCTATCCCTCTGGCCTCAATGACCACTCCACTCTAGAGATCACCTTGATCCTGCTCCTGTGTGGCGCCCTTCATGCAATCTCGGCCCTTGGCCCCCACCTCAACTCCCTCTCCTCAGCAGTCGCACTTCTCAGTGCCGGCTTACCCAACTCCACTCAAACTGCTGTCCCTGCAGCACACAGCCTGGCCTCAATCCGTGCTGAGCTTCATGACCTGGCCCACCGTGTTACTCTTGCACCTCCCCCAGCCAACACCAACACTCCTCCTATCATCCCTCCAAGTCCTGGCATGACCCAGAGGCGCCCGGCGCTCCCATCTGCCCTTCCTCCCCCACCTCCTGCCCCTGCCTCTGAAGGCACCCCCCTGTTGATCCATGGTTTCTCTGGTGTTCAGTTCCGCAACCGCGATACCTCTGCCCCCTCCTATGCCCAGATCGTGGTAGGCAGAAGGAATAGGAGAAATTCCCCAACTAGTGCTCTCTCTGCAGCCAAAGTTGTGGCTGCTGCTGCCAACTAAGCCACCACGGCCTCCTCCACTTCTGGCTCCCCCTCCCCCCAAGCACAACCACCACCTCCTCCACCCCCGCTCACTACTGCAGCTCGCCCCTTCTTCGCCCCCCTCTCATCACCTGCCCTCCACCCTGATACAGCTGTCATCGCTGGCCTTCTTCCCGACCTGGCAGCCTCAGTACTCCTCTATGCCACCTCCGCCCATCCCATTGGTTTCAAGGCCTCGGTCAACGACCTGGGCTCTCTCTCCCTAACTGGCCTGGATGGCCAAGTTCCTTCCCTCTCTTACGCCCCATACTTCGAGGCCCACACTAGGCCCCTCAACCTGTCCTTCCCAGTCGGCGACAACCCTTTGCTCCCCTTCCACACGGCTCCTACAGCCGTTCAGATTGCGCTCCACTCGGTTCCCTCCTCATGCCTCCCCGCGAATAATGATGAGCTCTTCTCCCGCCTCACCACTTCAGTCCTCAACTCCACCAGTATTCCTATCCTGTCTGCAAGGTTCCTCAATAGGGACCCGGCCTCCCTCCTCAATCACTCGTACTTGCTAGGCATAACTACTGCTCCTGAGCATGCCTCCTCCCTCCTACCACATGTCCCCCTTTTCTCAGCCAACAGGCGGTCTGAAAGGGCCTTCTCCTCCTCTCCCTACACACAATGCCACAACTGCTGGGCCTTTGGTCATGTGGCCCCACAATGAAAAACTCCCTACCCAGTCTGCCCCTTCTGCTCTCTCCACCACACGAGAGCCGACCTTAGATGCTCCAATCCCTCATGCCCCTAGCAGGGCAACACCAAAGTCATGCTCAGCTGCTGCCTGACCTCCAAGCCCGCTGCCCGAACTGCAACGGGGATCACTGCGCCTGTGATCGGGACTGCCCATCTAGACCAGCTCCTCCCCCCACTGCTCCGTCTTCCACCCAACTCATGCCAGATGATAACGAGATGAACGTATTGCCAGATCTTCCCTACTGGCTCTACGACCGCCTCCTGCCCCTCCCCACCTCCTCCAGGTCCTTTTGGTCCTGCCGTTGACCTAACCACCCCAGACCCATGAGGCCTGTACAGTCCGCCCCTGGCATGTCCAGGTCTTCCTCACGGCATGGTGCCCCGCCCACCCTGGTGGCGCCCAGCCCCTCTCCTGCCCCCCGTGATCCTATGGGCTCTGCCCAGTAATGGATTACACAACTATCCATCCCATGCATGAGGCCCCTAGGGCCTCGTCCATTTTCTCCCTTGCTCAACACAACTGCCTGGGTAGCAGGGATGTGTTTTCTTCCTTTTTTAATTCCCTAGTGGAACTTTCCTTTCCTGTTTCCCTAGTCTGTATCCAGGACCCCCCTGTGGTTCTAGGTCGTGTCCCCAGTTTTTCGGGTTTCAAGTCCTTCTCCCCTTCTTGCTCCTCCCCTAAAAAGCCACGCATAGCTGGTATGGTTTCTTCCTCCCTACTTTCTATGAGTGTCATACTTCCCATTTTCTTTGGGAGATCTGACACTATGGGCCTTGATTTTTTCCAGATGGACGAACTGTTTAGTTTTTCCTTTTCACGCCTACGGGTACTGAACTCATATTCACTCCCCGGGAGAGCCTCCTCCTTGCGTACTATTTCTCCTCTTTAGTTGTTTCCCCTAGATGGGTTTCCTATTCTCTCCCTTGGCGATTCTAACATTCACCACCCCTCCTGTGACCCATTACCGGCCCACTCTCCTACTGAGTTAGTGGTTTCCTTTCCTTACTTCTTAAAAGTAGCTGGGCTAGGCTACCAGCTCTTGAATACCCCTGGGGTCTTCACCCGTTTCCCTCTGGGCGGCGGTGGCAGGCCCTCTGTTTTAGATCTTTCCTTTGCTTCTCCGGGTTTATTTCTATATTTCTCCTCCTGGAGCACCCCTCGCCCTTCTTCAGGCTCAGATCATGTTCCCATTTTGCTCTCCTTTAGCCAACATAAGGACTCACAACCACCTCCCCAGCCCAACTGGGTCCTGACTGACTGGGCCACCCTCTCGCCCCTGTTTGAGGAGCTCACAGTCCCTGACACCCCCCGCCTTCCCACCTCTACATCTCTCTCCTCATGGTTCGACACAAACTTCAGTCGCATTCTGTCCCTACTCCTGAACCACACACCCCCCTCGTAGCCGCCGCCCAGGGCTAAGCCCTGGTAGTCACCCCTTCTCTCTACTCCTAGGAAAGAGCACCATTGCGTAGCTCGCAAAGCCTACTCTACCCATGCTACCTGTGACATCTCTGGTGCCAGGCTTGCCCGCCTTGGCTACTTCAAAGCCATAAAAAGAACAAAAAAGGCCTACTGGACATCCCTCTTATTGAACACCACTCCCTCCTCCCTCTGGGCCACCATGCGACTTGCCCTAGGTTCTCGCACAACCCGCTTCCCTACCCTCCCAGAGTCCGACACTCCCGAGTCCATTAACTGTGCTCTCCTCAACCACTTCTTTCCACATCGTCCATCCCCGCCCGCCCCCTCTATCCTTCACCCCTACTCCGATGCTCTAGAGCTCTCCTCAGACGAGATCTCTGCCGCCCCCAGGGCCTCCTCCTTATCCTTTGCGCCGGGTCCTGATACCGTCCCCTATGGGGTATGGAAAGTAGTTCACCGCACCACCCCTTCCCTACTAGTCACCCTCCTCTCCCCTCTTCTCCTCCATGGATTCCACCCTCCCTCCCTTAAAAAGGCCAACGGAGTTGTCCTGGACAAGACATGAGAGCCGTCCTACTACACTCCGGCCTCCTTTAGGGTCATCGTTCTTCTCGAGACAATCTCCAAGGTACGTGAGAGAATTGTCGCCTCCCGCCTCGCCCTCGTCGCACGGGCCTGTGGCCTCCTCAGTCCTAACCAATGTGGCTTCCTTGCAGGCCTTTCCTCCTTTGTCACAGTCACCACCCTAGCCCATACTGTACGCACCCTCCACCATCAAGCTCTCCGCATCTCCACCATCTTCCTTGACATCAAAGGGGGTTTTGACAACGTGGACCCTGACTTTCTCTCCTCTGTACTCAGGAAAAAAGGGGTCAACCACCACCTTATATCCTGGGCCCGGTCCTTCCTCACTGGCCGCACCTGTAGTCTTCTCTTCCAGCACTCCCCTGGAATCTTTACTTCCGTTTATATCAGCACCCATCAGGGTTCTCCTGTATCTCCTTTGCTTTCATTATTTATGTTTCTTCTCTTCATTTTTCCCTTCCCAGCGGCCTTATACTCTCCTATGTTGATGACTTTGCTTTGACTGTATCATCTTCTTCCTATCGCTGCAACTTTCAGCTGCTTCCAGCAGCCTCTTCCAGGATCAAGCGTCGCGGAGTGGCGCACAATGTCCCCTTCTCACTCACCAAGACGGAGCTCATTCAAGGCGCACCCAGAATCAGCGTGGCTCCCCTTGCATTATCCCCATGCACTTGGATGTGCAGGTCATCCATCACGCCAGCTCACTCTGGTGGCTCGGTTACCATCTCACCCTATCCCTCTCCACATCAACTCACTTCTCCAAGCGACTTGCCCTCGCTCAAGGTGCCTTCTCCACTGTACGTAGGCTTTCCCCACGAGGCGTTGGCCTCTCCCCACACCTTTGCCACCGCCTTGCTGTCGCCCTCCTCCTCCCCATCCTCACCTATGGAGCTGACCTCTTCATGCCCTCCCGCGGAATGCTACGGCACATGGACGTTTTCTGGCACCAGATCCAGAGATGGGTTACCAACTGCTCCCGCTCCACCAGACTCTCTGTCCTCTCGTTTGAGAGCTGCCTGCCGCCTATTGGCCTCCCCTGCACCCATCGCCGTAGGCTTTCTGCGCTGAGACTGGTATGTGCCCCACCCACTATCAACCCAGCCGCAGGGCGGCCACCCCTGGACTTTCCCTCCCTCCTGCAGGCTCATGCCCCTGACTCGTAGCGTCACCTCACACGGCACCTCCAACCCAATGTCAATCCTCTCCATTGGAAAACTACCCCTCCCTCTCCG
The DNA here is from genome assembly GCA_003316355.1 of Tuber calosporum. Taxonomy (NCBI): domain Eukaryota; kingdom Fungi; phylum Ascomycota; class Pezizomycetes; order Pezizales; family Tuberaceae; genus Tuber; species Tuber calosporum. The sequence goes on from QFET01003057.1 coordinate 8,726, forward strand.
CCAGTCCGCACCCACCTCCCAGTGGATGCTATGGCCAACCTCATCCTCCTCATTCTGGGATCTCTGTCCTTCGCCCCCCTGCAACGTGCAGATCTCCTACCTCTCTGTCGTACTCTTCCCCCGCTCCCTGCCATGCGCGCCGCCAATACTGGCCTTAGAAGACGGGCGCACCAGATCCTCATCAACGACTAGGGAGAGGCCTACCCTCCCCCAAATTACTACCCCTACAAACCGTCCCTGTCCGATCACCCTTTGATTGGCCTAGGCAAGTTCATGGCAGGCTGCATTCACCAAATGCGTGCTTACCAGTGCTACCTAGCCCTTCATACCTCCTGGGCCTCCGAAGGGGAGTACACCCTCTGTCCACAATGCTGTGACTTCAACGCAGACTTCAAGCGCGCCAGACTCTCCTGCACGGCAACTGCTGATGCCTGTAGACGCCACCTCCAAGGTGTTGTGGGGATAGGCACGGAGGACCCCATCACCTCTTCGATACCACTTCTCCTCAACCTGGTCGCCTATTTACAAGAGACGCAGGTTGGTGTCCCTCCGGACATGTTGCTATCCCCCCTTCATCGCCACCTCCTTTGGTTGCCCCTACCCCCATAGGGTCCCCTGCCCAAACTCTCTTTTCGTCCCCAAGTTCTTGACAATTGGTGGTATTTCCTCTCCTGATGGCTTAGTTTCTGTATGTTTCCTGGGCTTGTTTTTCCTTTCTTGAGTTTACCGTACGAGGTGTATGGACAGTTACCTGTTCCGTTGGAGCTATATGTGCCGTTGGTTTCTTTTGTTTTTGGTTTTTGAAATTAGGGTTTTGTTTATACCATAGCTAGCGCTGCATGTAAGTTCTTGGGCCTTAACAACGAATATATGATATAAAAAAAAAAAAAAAAAAAAAAAAAAAAAACCGCCCTGTAGTTAGGACTCTTCACGCAACCATCTAAGTTGTTTCCTATACACTTCCTTTACCTCTTTTCCTTCCCACTCCTCTATTGGCGTTGTGAGATAGGAACCATAGGGGTTTGGCTATCTATACATTGTAGGCATAGGCCTAAGAACAATAGTGTATATTCGCCTAGTACTACTCGTTGCAATAGTACTCCTACCTTGTTGGCTGAGATTAGCGCCACGCCCAGTACCGTACTATAAGGACGGCCCAGTTATCCTCATCCAACCTACAAAGAAGTAGTTACGTGTTGCAAGTCAGGTAACAGCATAGGATCGTAACAGTTCTTTAGATATCTCTGTTCCCCAGCATAAGCAGTTACCCTGGCTAACTGTCGCAGCAGGTTACCCTCTCTAAGTGGGTTACCCTACCCAACTCTGGTCCTGTTTTACCCTATCTAAGAGCGTTTCCCTACCTAACCTTGCCTCAGAGTTAACCTGTCTAAGTAGGTTACCCTACTTAGTTTAGATAAAGGTTACCCAACCTACCTGGGTTTCCTGATGTAACTGAGGACCTAAGTACCTTACCTTATCCAATATACCTTGGTGTATCATGTCACTTTTGCAGGTCATTTGCACTATTGCTCCCCAGGTACTTGCCGGCCCACTGGCCGAGCTGAAGTTCGGTAAGCTATACCAATTGATGTAGAGTCAGAACAATATCCTTCTCAGCTTGGGATACTTTAGGATATTGAGAGGTGTTGTAGAAGAATGTCAGTATATTTCTTTTGACACCATTCAGTTGGCACTGGACTATTAATTATAAAACTCTATTAGAAGTTGTATTTCCTTGATTATTTTATTTTCCATAGGGTACAAGAAAGTGTACTTTGGCATTCCACTTAACTACTATCTCTATCAGTGGTTTTGCGAGCTGATCACAATGATCTTTGATCTTACCTCTTACTAGAGTTTGATATCCATACCATCTAGGAGTACCCTATTACTGGATAGTCTGAAATTGTTGTTTTTGGAAAACTGTCTCAAAAGGTTTCTAGATTGATTACAGGGCAGTAATTGGAGATATTTTTTGGTCCTAGTTTGGTTCACTTGTTGTCACTGTTTATACATAGTAAGTATGTGTGTAGTTGAAATGCATGAAGTATGTTTTCAATGTACTCTTGAGTCTCACAACTGTATAATCTCCTTTAAATACAATATATTGAGTAAATTAATCATTAATCTTTTATATACAATAGCCTCTGTAGTATTGCAAGACTTCTATAACTTTATCAATTGTCTTCAAGCTGTATAAGTATCGATAGACCATGTTATACTGTGAGTTGACGCTCAATAGGTCATAAACTGTTCTTTGTTCCGAAAAGGTTTATTGTGTAAACTATTTAGGATAATGGTTTCCTTCAAGTGGTACTAGGATAGCGATGGGCGGAGACCTTGGATTGCTTAGTGAAATAGGTACACTTGGTAGGTTAGAGGGACTTAATAAGCTTTTAGAATTGTATGGTACAGGGCTTGTATTGCTTGGTGGATTATGTTTTCATAGGGGTGAAGATAGGGGTACTGATCATAAAGTATCCTCAGGACCGGAATCTGATTTGGCTTTGGTGCTTGTTTCTTTGGTAGATTGTACTTCTTGATCACAGTGTCCTGGAACCTTTTCTTGGTCTTGGTCTTAGACTTGGTCTTTGTCCTCTTCTTCTTTACAACTACTATAGTACTAGCTGTCAATAATATTCCCAAGTCTATTGCAACAGGAATGCAGGCTTGGCACAATAAAGCAGGTTAAGTGACTACTAAGATGCTGTTTGAGGTTATATACATTAGGCTCCACTGTGTATTATCATAGGGGAAATTTAGAATCAGGCACATTTCCTACTTATGCAAACAACCAGTGTGACTTGTTCAAATCCAGCCCATCCTCACAACCACGAAATAAAGGGCCTTCCTGGAGGATGGCCTCATCACCCTTGCTGCCCGAAAACTCTCTAAATCATTCTCAGTCAAAGCTATACGCCCACATGAGTAGCGTCAACATGTCCCCAATGTACTGAACTACCTTAATTGCTGTCGCAGTACTCAAATGCCGGTGTCTAAAACCACTCAATCCACAACTCGCCTACAATCTACCGATGTCGATATCCTATCAAATTTAGCTATTGGTATTGCCATAGTGGTTCAAGCAGCAGTGCTATCATCAAAAAAGGCCTAGCCAAAACTAAAAGAAAATTAACCACTTGTTCCTTTCATGTTGCGGAGCCTTGCTGAACGTGATAGACTTCAGTTGACTAACTGCTCTCTGAACAGGCCAATACAGCCCCAGACCAGGTGGTCCCCCTGAACCTCATAAGTGAAATCCTCGAACATGTCAACCAGTACTTGTCCACTGCCGAAATCCCCGACCTTGTAAGGAATCAGACCACTGCATGATCAAACTCTGAACTACTAGCCAATCGATCTGATATATCAGGTCAGCAGACAACCAAGCGGCAGACAATAGATAAGACAAGTTCCTTACGGTCTTCCAAATAGCAAGCAAGGAAGAAATTTGCTGAACAAGACCACTGAATTATTCCTATAAGTAATAAGGTTTAAATTTTATATAAAGCAAGTTCAGGTTACTGATTCTAAAGAATTAAAACCTAGGATCCAGAGCCACTGGTTATTGAGCAAGCCCAAGCACTTCCACTAGTATCAACAGTTCAAAAATCTATATCTACCTGTCTCTTAAGTCTCTGCTTCTTAAACACTGACCAAGGCAAATAGAAAATGGGGCCAGGATGCTTGGCTTACAGGAATTTCTATCAATATTGCAAGCTCCCAGCCAAGAAACTAAGAACCTATTGTTTCTTCACAGCAAGACCTATTCATTGACTAGTCTATTCTTAGTCAGTATCCTAATGTTTTTAACTTTCTTGAATACCAGGTCTTCAACGAAAAGCAAGCTCTCCACTAACCATACCGGGAGCTTTCAAGAATAAAGAAGTTTCTGATAATACAAGTGGTTAATAGTGACATTTTGGGAAAGCGGTTTTAGAAAAGAAACCTATATGATGAGGTCTGCTGGATTCTAAGACATGAAATCAAGCATACCAGGCTGGGGCACTATCACAAAGTCCAAAGTGTGTTGGAAGATGACAGTACACGGTTAGCTGTTAGAGAGTAATGTAATCAGGGGTGTTATAGATCAACACCTAGCTATGGGTCAGATATATATTTATTAGGAAACAACTCCAGTAATGTCAACCACTCAACCAGAAACACTCAATTTACTCTCAAATTGTAATCACTGTATTACAGCTGTATTTAGGACAAGTCTATGTGCTTTTATTTTGAGGAAGTATTATGATGAAAGTCAAAGGATACAAAGTGTATTATACTAAACAGTTACTTTTAAAGAGAAATATTTCTTTATCAACTATGTTATAGTTGATTTGATGGCATATAGAGTGGCGGAAACGTCTAGTAGTGGTCCTCAGGGCATTTTTTTGTTGATTTTCCTACTAGGAAATGTGAGCTATAAAACTTTAAGTAGGGTAAATTTGACCTACATTTTGAACAACTATGTCATCATCACTATCTTCATTTCCATCATCACGAGAACCTTCTGACTCCTCCAACTCATCATAAGCATTATTAATAACTACCGGCCTAGACTTATACTTCTTCTGTCGCCTCTCATTCAACTTGACAAGCGTGACTGCCTGTCTTTTAAGGCAAGCAGCCTTCTTCTTCTCTTCAAGGACTTCACGCTTTCTGTACAGATGTGCAAGTTGCTTGGATCCCAGTATAAGACCACCCTTTAATTGGCGGTGGTCAGGCTTGGTGCTCATTTCTATGGCTTGCTGTTGCTGGAGGAGTTCATTGGTAGTGCTCAATTCTGCCTCGGTCTCTTGATGTAGAGAAATAAGCTCATTAAAATTCTTTCTAATCTCAACTATTGGTTCTATTTCGGCACCTCGCGTACCAACATTACCTACTGTTGTAGCCTTATAGACTGGTCACTCCTAACTGCAAGTTGGCAAGGACCTATTCTCCGAATTGCAAGCGATGGGCGGGATATGGCTTTTGATTAAGGAGTGGGATCATGAAGATTCGATGTCGGTTGAATGGTATTAGACCAGTCGCACGCCATGCTGACAGAATGCTCTTCTTGGTAAAGGTATTGAGTCTTGCTCTATGGAGTGTGGGATAGAAGTCACACTTCTGTAGCTTAGAATATGGTCTATGGGCTCGCATCTTTGCTTCAACCTCTTGTTTGTAGTATGTATTGAGAGGAGAAAACAAACCAACATCAAGTGGCTAAAGCACATGGGTCGAGTGTGGAGGTAGGCAGAGGAGGTGGATATTGTGCTTGATAGCAAATTCAATAAACTGAAAGTTCTCACAATGGGAATTGTAGCCATCAAGGATGAGGATTCGGTGCTGTTTGATGCCATTTGTGGATCAGGTTTTCGGCTTAAATATTTATACCAACCACTCATAAGTGATTTGGTAATTGGTGTATCCAGTAGGCGAATGAGTAAAGAAGGCACCCTGCTTTTCCTCAAAGTCAATAAGGCTATAATGACCCACAACATGTGTCCTTGCAGGATTGATAATAAGAGGAGGCTAAACTATTTCAGATTCTGAAACAGCTTCAATATTAGTGACCCAACTGCGGTCACCATCCTAAAAAACCTTTGGATTCCTCCTTGATGTTCTGCAAATGACCTGCCTACTACCAGAGAGCCCAAGGGCAAATCCCTTCTCATCCACATTCCAAATATTCTCATATTGAACATGAAACTAGTAGCGAGTATTGTAAAACCGATTGAGGTGGATACAAAGGATGAAAGGTCTGGAGCAAGTCCCCTCTGCATATCTAGTACCTTCCCTACCTTGGATTGAATTTCTGGATGCTGAATTAAAAACCATTGTATCTGGTTCTCTCCTACCTTCTTTGCTTTTCCTTGATCTTTCAAAATGGCGTAGACAATTTGATAAACATGAGAGCGACGTGGAGGCAACCCATAATCATCCCACTTTTCAACCCACTTGACCAAGGCCTTCTCCTGTTCATTGCTGAGTAGTTGCTGATCGGGATGGCATTGAATTGCTGGCTACATGCGTCCATGATACCGCTTGTTTAGTGTTGTGTTGGAAATCCTAAACTGTTGACTTGCTTTGTGAATTGAGAGTCCTGGATTACTTAGGAGAACTTCCCAAGCCGTTGCTATCCTGTCCTCTTGATTGGCTTTCATTTTAGGCATTCTTTAGTATAATCGTAGGTTTTTCGTAAAGTTGTAACTAAACGAGGCAAGGAGATCACTTGGGAAAGGTTTTTGTCCAAAGTAGTGATATTGAATTCAGTAGCTCACACCATATATCTTAGATTTTGAGGCAACAACTTGTGAAACCATTGAGAATACACTACCCATTGTATATATCTGAGCAACAATGGAATTAAGGCAGCTCAAGGGCCAAGGTGTTTGAACATAGTCATATTTGTAAAAATTGACAATTACTTCAATAACAATAACAAAACTGAATATATTTTTAAAATTATTCTATATAATGAATGCTTTTCTCACACACACATTATATTGATGTCTTACATATGAAAGTGTTGGGCATTGTGGTTTTATTCACTTTTTGATTGAAAATATATAATAGAACCTGGTGACCCAAAAGTAAGTATTGACCCATAACACCCCCGATTACTTATATTTCAAAAGGAGAAAAAACTAAATAACTCTTTCCATTTTAATTCTAGATAATCTCTACCATTGGAAATTGCTATTTATTCCTCGTATATTAAATTGCTAATAGGCATGTTATTGACTAATATAGCTGGTAACTCATATCAAATAGTAGTGGTAATTAGTCAACTCGGGACAGAAGTAAACGATCTCCCATTTCGACCAACCCAGTAGAGACTTGCCTGTACTATTCCAAAGATAATTAGCAGTTCTAGGAGTCTTACATGGCTTAAAAAGCTTGCGTAATAGTGGAGTGAGGTCTACAAGGGCATATATTATGATGGTTATGAAAGAGATGATGAACTGAAGTATAGGAATGAAGTATTTCTTTCCTTCCTTAAAAAGCTGGAGCCATAAATAGTAGAGTTGGATGAAGAGCTTTACCATTTATCAAAGCTAAGCCTCCTTTCTGGTCAGTTACAACCTATAATAATTCTTACATATGATGAGTCTATATTCAATTACAATTATGACACCCATTTTGTCTGCGTTTATAACTCCCATAATTCTGTTCACAAGAAAGATAAACATTAAAGACTCAATGTATCAGAGTAATTTACTTCTTTTGCACACTTAGGAAGTGGAGTGGCAGGTGAGATTCCCAAGTGTGGTAGTCATCTTTGGAGGAATGAAGCAAAGCTATTGCAGCAGAAAGAGGAAAATGGTATTCCCAATTGCGAAAGGGATGTCCCCGGGTCTCTGGCACTGTTTATATCTGATAATGCCAAAAATCGTCCAAGGTGCCTGCTAATATCTTAAGATTATCAAGATTGAATTTGTGGCATAGAGGAAATAATGCATTAAGTATGTGGACTAAATCTGTGTAGGACAAGTCCTTTCCTGAAGGGGATTGGAATCAGGGTATAGTTGAAGATAAAAGAATACCAAAAGGACTTCAAACAGTCCTTACTGAATAGGGATTATAGACGTTATAGGCCTTGGTTCCTAACTCAATATAGTATCTAGAGTACCTTTGGCTAGTTAAAGCCTAAACCTCTTTGCTCAAAAGGTTGTCCATCATTAGCTGGTGGAATTTCAACATTACAGCCAAACTTTACCAAACTAAGAGAAGCGAAATCCTGGCAACAATTTAGGCACCTGGTCACCTGGTACAATTTTATCATCACTTTCACTGTGAGGTTACCCTCAGCGAGTATTACTGGAGTGTAACTAAACGCTGTAAACGTTTGAAGTATGGATTCAATTTCCCGTCCTTGGGGGAATTAATTGCTCAAAGATTGGCACAGGTTCAAAATACATTAATGCTAAAGTTCTTTATAAGAACTCAGCGTATAATTGTAGCTTGTGAGTCTGGCAAGATATATGGCTTCCCTCCCTATAAACACCTTGTCTCCTCAAAATACAAATCTTACCGCCTACTTCATTCTAACTCTGCTTAATCTGATTTTCTACTATATTTTTTCTTGCCTGTATTTAAATTCAATTCATCTCCCATATCCACTCTACTACACCTCGTATACTCTATTTTCGTTCTGCTTAGTGTTTACTTTGATATTATAACTCAAGCTTCAACAAAATATGAAAAGTCTAGGTCTATCAAAAAGTCTTTATTTAACCAATAGTGGCATGCCAGGTCTGCATCCGAGTTGCAATATAGTTGGTCAACTTTCTAAATAGCCAGCATCATAAAGCGGCTATTGGTGGAAGCACCCTTGAGGTCGGTGATAGACACACTATACCTACTAGCATTAACTGTGGTAATCTTACCATAACTAGTCAAAGACAAATCTACAGACTGTGCACGCCTCCAGCAGTTGGTTCTAATGTAAACTTTATCTAAAACAAGAGAACGTATTATCAATCATCCTTTGATAATAATAATCCACACATCATACATATAGGTTAGTGCATAAACCAAACTGGAAGCTTCACCCATATATCAACAATCAATACAGTCCTATTGCTAAAAAGTGGATTCGAGAAACTCAATTTTCTTCGAAGAATGTATTCCCTATTTTCTTGAATGTAAAAGGTATTTTTGACATAGTTCTACACAAAACCTTTAGATCTTTGTGAGAGAAATCAGGTGAAACCCGAGTATATCACTAGCTAGATAGGCAACTGTATTGCACTGGGTAAAATCACTTTAGCCTATCTAAGAAGCTACATACCACTTACAAGGTTGAGCAGGACTTGATATAAGGATTACCAGTTTTTGACAATCTTTTGTTGGTAAATGTCCATAGTTTATATGCCATAGATGATTGCTCTAAAGTTTGCTTAACCACAATTTTAGATGAATTCCAGATAATGGTATTTTCTAATTCATATTACTGAAATAAGGTTTGCTAAAAGAGGAATTGCACAAATTAGACCTGACAGGAGTAGATTAAGGGCTCCTCTTTAGGATCTAAAACTGATCTAATATACTGGATGTCACTTAGAGAGTAACAGATTGTTTCTGGTTGCCTGATTATATTCAATTTACCTATAATCTAAGCTGCAAGTAAAGTTGTCAAGTGATTTGGTTTCTGGCTGGGGGATAACCATGCAGAAACAATAAACCCTTCTAAGAGAATGGCAATTATGCCAGACGTCTTTTTCAGGGTACAGCAACTGTTAATGCCAGGCAGGGGACTCTTTCCCTAAAGGACAAGAAGCCTGTTGTAAAGAATGTTCTTACTCACGATACTATCAGTGGAAGAGGTTCTACTCTCTCATATTATGACGAGTGATGAAATCCAGACTTTAGGAACCCTGTCAATTGTTGGATAACCAGCATATATTTTGAAATAAACTCCTACTGTTCTTTCACTGGAAACATGACTGGCCTCTATCTTATCCTATTTGCTTCAAACATCCCTGATGACTGCCTTCAGATTAATCTTGACTATACCTCTAAATAACATGGTAACAATGATGCTAGATTGAGGTTTCCCATTGCCAGACATTTTCTGACACTCTGCCAAGTGAATAGCTTGTGCAAAATTGGAGCCAGTATCTATGTAACAGAATCCTTCTCTATTTCTGCTATTACTACTGACTTGATGTTGGTTATTAATTATTTTGGTTTAAACCTGATAAGCACTACTATTGAGTTGTTCCTTCCTACTTGGTTATGACTTCCTAACTGGTTATTCTTTCCTTGTTTCGCTTGTCATTATCTCCTCCTTTGTACCACCCATTTGGGTATCGCTATCCTCCTTCTATACCTACTGGCTTTGTATAGTATAAGCGATCGCTTGTCCCTACTTGTTTGGATTCCATTACTTGCTTTGTTAGCTCCATCCTGTCGCTTTAAACCATCTGTTTTCGGAATATGGTTACCTTGTTATGCTGCCTCTGTTAGCATATTTGTTGGACAGTATGTTTGCACTTTTGTTAAGTCTTCCTAGCTACAATCCTTTGTGTTTTAAGAGCCTAGAATCCAAAAAAGATTTGGACTCTAAAGCCTCATGTGACTTTCATCTTTAATACTACATATTGAACGGTAACTCTATTAGTTCTATCCCTTTTACCTTTTCTATTGAAGACATATCAATCGATACTTCTACCCCTATCCTAATACTATCTTCAGAGTGCCTTTGAGATTCTCAAGATACTTGGGAGTAGGTTATAGTCTAAAGGGAGGGAACTTGGCATCAACTACTTTAGTAACAGGCTGTCTGTCTCCAAATGAGATAGCTCCTATAGACACACAGATTTAGCAGTTGAGGCTATAGTAGTGAATCAGAACTAATTTATGATAGTGGAGGAGGATGCTACCCGAGCATGCAACTAGGCCAAGGAGTAGGTCCGAGAAGATATTTATGAGAGAAGGGTAGAGGAAGCATATCAGAGGTAATATCGATATTGACTACCCTATCGAAATTGCTCAACTATCATGACACTCTCTAGGTTCTATGGTGGTATGATTTACCATATATGATCAAACAAGAGTTGCTCTTAATGTCAGGCAGATTGGTAGTTACAGGGAAATGACCCCTCTAGTGCCTATTGCTTAGAGTTAACTTGTACTTTAAAACATGTGATAACTGAATGACCCATACTGTCACGCATGGAAGTAGTTAACTAGGTGACTTTTAAGATAGCTCTATGCTCTGCCATGTTTGAGTAGAGAAAGGAAAGTGTTACTCTACGGTTTTGCCTTTATTCAATCCAATAGGCCAAATTTTCCAGTTTGGTTGAAGGTTTTGCCTTAAACAAGAAAATCTGGCCTGAGATCCTGATGAGTTTCTGAACAGCTCAGATAGCAGATATGATTATCTATACTATAGTGTTTTTCCATTGGTGTTTGTTATTTTTAAGTTGAGTAGAAGTTTCTTATGTGTATAAGAGTTTTTAGGCCCTGCCTTTCAATTAATGCCAGGAGTCCCTATAAATCATAAGAATAAAACTATAGATTTAACAAATAAAAAATAAAAAATAAAAAAAAAAATAGTACTAGCATATCTATTCTCTACACTCTCTTAAGTTATAATATTATATTCAATCTATCTGTCAAATAGTCATTTCAAATATACTTATTATGATACTTTAATTTCTATAAAAATATTTTAGTTCCATGTATTCTAAGAACAATTTAATTTAATTTTCTAAACCTCTTTGTAAATCTATAATATTCAATGAATTGGTCATTTGATTTACCCCTCTGACAGCTGAAATATCAAAATTCAGTGCTGCAAAGCAATTACAATACTGTAGTGTCTAAGATATATTATGAATAAGTACTAAATAACATTATGAAAAGCTAAAGCTAGTGAGAAGATTTAGAAATCCTACTGTTATCGTCATGAGTTTCATGACCAAATATGCATCAGCTAGAAAACTAAAGACATGAATAACCTTTGGCACAGCAGTATGACAATCAGTTAATCAGCAAAAGATATTATCTGTCTTAGCGATAAACAGTATGAGCCTTAGATAATTCTGTGAATTAGATATGTAATATTTCATTATTAGTCCAGGAGTGTAATCTAGACTAGAGAGGAGATCATTCCCAACTGCGACTAGAAAATGTATTCAAGTAGGAAGTCTAAAAGAGAAAGGAAAAGGAGCAATAATAAAGGTCAATCTCAGTGGGAGAAAATATCCAAGATCTATCACCTCCTCCAGACTATATGTATCACAAGTGTTGCAACTTCAAAACAGAACAAAAATCTCTCTCCGGTTTCACCTATATCCTTATCAGTCCTCCAAATACTTACTACACTACTAAATTGCATTTATTTTTTTACTGCCTATGTGGACAATTACTTTTCAAATATACATCTCTTTGTATGCTTATTAGATTATAGAATTGAGGCTTGTAGTTTAGTATAGGGTAGTAGTAAAGAATTTCCTTCTTGTGTAAACATTAGTAAAGACAAGGCAGCGAGTATTCTAGAATGGAATTTTGCCACTAGGGTGGTTATAGTATGATAAATAGCTGCTATAACCCAAAAGCCAAAAGGCAGTCAGCTGTCGATCCCTCACAGATTGGGCATTCCTCCAGTTTGGGTGTTTCTGTAGTAAGATAATAATACATTCCATTTATTATTAACTGTACATAATGTCACAAATCGTGACTTAGCAATATGGAACGTTTCACATGACTCACGATTTGTGAGATCATTTATGATTATGAATATTTGATTTGATTTATGTTGATGATTTCATGACTCACGATTGTGAGGTCATATGATGTTA
>QFET01003063.1:0-18328 GCA_003316355.1 Tuber calosporum
GGGAAATCCGAGGTCCCCCGTCATTTTCTTGCGGTAAGTAATAGCGAAAGGGGCCACCTGGGTTCCTTCCATTCTTCCCAACGCATATTTGATGCGTTCTTCATCGTCTTCCCATTGCCATGGGTTTCTCCCAAAGTAGTCCTCGCAATTTAAGAACCATACTCGCACATCCTGAGTAGGTTTGTTTTCAAACTTGAAAGGAGGATCCGCTTGCCGGCGGTTGGTCCTTGACAATGCTTGCCCCAGTCGGTCGACCCATGCGTCAGCTTCGGATTCAACTTTTCGACCCGGTAAAGGTCTTCGTGATGGCTCACCCCCTCGTTTAGAGGAACCACCTTCGTCTTCCGAGCCTGGGTCATCATCTCCTGGATTGGGTGCATTCGCTGGAGGAGGTGGTGGTGGTGCTTTTCCCCGACCACTGTTTGCGTCTCCTCGATCCACTCCCATTCCCTTGTCTTTGTGGGGAATAAACCGGAACCCTTCTCTTCCATCATCCGTTGTCCGTTTCTCCAAACCCGGATTTTCGACCGCCTGTGGTGCCACTGTTTCCCACACACTTGGTGGGTTCCTTGCAACCTGTAGTTGCGCCAACGTTTCATTCATCCGTGTCAACACTCGGTTTAGTTGCTCGGATGCGGCGTTTTGTTGGACCACATATGCTTCCCTTTCAGCACGCTCTTGCTCGAGGCGCTGGTGAAGCTCTCTTAACTCCTGTCAGGTCCGCTCATGCTCCTCTTGTCCGGCTACTTGTCTTTGTAGGAGTTCGGCCTTTTGCCTAGCCAAGGCCTGTTCTAGCTGGAGGTCTCGATCCAGCGACTCTTGTCCTGTTGCCCCAATGTTAGCATGAAGTTGGATACTTACCGCTTAATGGTGCGCAGCCCGTTCTTCCTGTGCTCGCAGCTTTGCTTCCAACCGTTTGGTGGTTGCGTCTTGAAGTGCGGCTGTTTCAGTTGCTAACATTTCAAGTCCCGAATTGACTTGTTTCAACTCTTCGCCAATGATTTGTTCCCTACGGGTTATCCGGTGGACATGGTGCTGGAGTTGGTTCGCTTGATCCTGAGCTTGACTAGATAGTTCACGGTAGGCCAAATGTTGCATATCAACCGATTCCTGGAGGGTACAGTCGAAGTATCCCATTGCCTGGCCGATGCGTTCAGCTAGTCTTTCCATAGCTGGATTCATGGCGTCGGGGGGACGAGGGGTGCTTGATCGAGTAGCAGGGGCCGATTTTCGGACCCCACTTGGCTGTGAGAGGTGGTGGAGTGCCAGGGGTGACCTGGAGCGTCCAGGTGCGTGGTCGCTTCCCACCAGAGAAACTTTATCTATGTCGGACATAGCCTTGTCCGTGTCGACAGTCAATTGTCGAGCCATTTTCGCCTTCTAATGGAAAACGGGGTGTCTGCCAAACCCCCAAATTGAAGGTGTGAAGGAAATATTGGAGGAGAAGGAACTGGAGGTTCCGCTTTCCTCACTGTCGTATTCAACGAAAGGGTGCCACCGGAAGGATGGGCCGTAAAATTCCCTATAGATTTCTGCGAAATCTTGGGGGGTAGGAACGAGTTTAGGATCGGTGAACCAGGAGGGTTCGTCTGGATATGGTAGGAATTCGATCTCCGCAAGGGAGTCGTACAGGAGGGTTTCGATAGAAGTGACAAAGTTTGGTAGACGAGGTTCAAGAATTGACTCGTCAAGAAGGGTGGAATCAGCTATGAGCTGGTGTGATTCCAGAGGTCTGACTTCGAGATATCCGATAGTCATGTATTGAGCCTTGGTAACAAGGAGAAATATCTATATACTGTTAAGGGTAGCCGATTCTGAGGTCAAGCGAATCAGGTTAGGCTTTAAGAAATCAAATTGTAGACGGAGATTGTCTAGGAAGGCTCAAGATTTCAAGGTAGAACGTATGATATTGATAAGATCTCTTCTCCGTTGCTTGATGATGGTAAAGCTCGGGAGGCACTTCGATATTTATATCCCGCGTCTGAGTGTTCGCGGACTACATCCGTTCTCCATACAACCAAGTATCTACTAACAATTTTCACAACAAAACCCAACAGCGAACCCCCTTTGACCCTGTAAGTTTTTCCCCCGCACAGCTAATGGCGTGATCAGAGCTCTTCTTTCTCCGAGGGTGTTCACACCTTCTCGGTAAGTGATAACAGCCGTCGTCCTGCTGTTCAAACTATGGCCGTCCAGTTTGGAACTTGCCAATAGTTTCTTAGAACACCAAGGGGCCAACTTGGTTGTTGACCAATACGGCTTCATTCCGGTTCCCCCAGTCTTGCCGCTGGCTTTCAGGATGACTAGTCTTTGACGATCGGTCCAATACCAATTCGTGCTGGACTGCCTCTCCTTATCAATATGTTCCGATAGGCTTGCTTGCCTATGATAGGCATTCATTTGGGGTTCAGTACTATTCTCTGCGGAATAGCCCGAATACCACTCCCTCCTAGGCTTCCGAACGTTGTTTTGGTCTCTTGACTTCTACGGGAGGTAACTCTGCGAGTTCTCAACGAAATCGCTTGGTTCTTTTTCCCAGGTGTAGCCAGAGATGCCCTCTTATATACCCTGCGGACAGGATCCGGTCGGACGGACGGCGACGACGTATACGGTGTTACGAGAGGTGCTCCAATATTTCTTCTTTTCTATGATTTGTGAGCAACTGCAGAAGGCGCCAGTGCTGTCGTCCGGGGCCAACGTCGGGGCCGGAGGGGGGTATTAGTCTGTGGAGTTTCAAGCCCAGAGCTCTCAAACTGCTCCTCTGGGCCCTTGTGGGAGTTATGTGCCTAACACAATCGCTAAAAGATCCAATTCATGGACAGGGTAGTGCAGCTGACTTGTTGCAAACTTTCTGCTGTGGAATGCGGCAGGGTATGCTTTCTCTGGGGAGGGTACTACGCCAACCCATGCTCCTCATCCAACCTTAGAGGCGTCAGTAATGAGGTATATTGGATCAGCTGCTGTCTCATATGAGATGGGGCGGACCGGAATTGTCTCCTTGGTCAGGCGCTTAACCTGTTTTAAGGCTTCCTCATGCAGGGGTCGCCATTCAAACACATCTTGGGAAATTAGCTCCGAGAGGGGTGCAGTGGTAGAGGCAAGGTGTGGAAGGAACTGTGCATGATATATCACAACTCCAATAAAGGTCTAAACCACTTTTTCGATTTTGGTGTGGGCCAGTCTTGAATGGATCGAACTTTTTCAGGGTTTGCTGAATTCCTTTCTCATCTATAACATGTCTTAGGAGTGAGAGCTTGGTGGCGAAGAATTTGCACTTGGCTGGCGAGGCTTTGATTTGATGCTGCTTCAGTCTTTCCAAGACTAATCTGATGTGCGAAATGTGGTCCTCAACTGTTTCTGAGTATATGGTAATGTCATCCATGTATGCCCAAAGGAATTTTCCAATAAATCCATCTAGGACAAACTCTATAACTCTCATAGCCATAGCAGGGGCATTGGCATCTCCTTGCAGCATAACTCTGCATGCAAAGGATCTAAAAGGTGTCTTGATGGGGTCGTATTTCTCATCGCTGGGGAGAACTCGAATTTGGAAGTACCAGTTTGCAAGGTCTATGGTGGATCTGAACTTTGCTCTGGCAACAGTTCTGAGTATCATGGCTTGGTTGGGAATCGCTCCATGGTCCTTGATATTAATATCATTCCTGGGTACAAGGTCTGCAAGCAGTCTGATTTCGCCATTGGGTTTCAGCTTTAGGAATATGTTAACTGGGTTGTGTGCCTCGCTTGGGTAAATGATTCCTTTCGCTTTCCAGTCCTCGATCAATGCTGTGTATGCTGGCATGCTCTTGTCAAGGAATGTGAAGAATCTTGGATTATGGTCCGAAATTGTGTCTTTCAGCTGGATGTGGTGGTTGACATCTCTCAAGGGTGGTAGTTCCGCTGTCTTCTTGCCAGGGAATACTGTAGGAAACTTGGAAATGAAGTCAGGGCATCTGCTTCATTCATTACTGAAAATCGTGCATGGGTTGCTTTCTTGCAGGTCAAGGTGATTCCTTTGTCAGGGAAGGTGATAATAGATTTTCCGCAATCTATAACAGCATGGTGTGCAGTAAGGTAAGGCATTCCTAGGAAGATATCATAGTTGTCCAGGGAACAGACAAGGGCGTCAGAGATATCGCCGCTTTATTTGTCAATCTGTATGACAGGCTTTGCAACATAGTTGATTGCTGAGCGTGATCCTTTAACTGCCATCTTCAGGTTGATAGGAGTCTCGAGGTCTCTGGTAGGGATTTGGTGGGTGGTGACAAACTTTCCTGATATCAAATTGTCTCCTGTAGTTCCTGTATCGAATAGTGCCTTTGCTTTGTGGCCATTGAACGTGATGTATGCTTCGAGGGCTTGGGATTGAGTTCCACTAGGTCCTGCATGGTTTGTGGTAACTGTGACTGATTTCTTCCCATGGGGATCGTCTTCCAGGGAGTGGTATGTTCTCCTGACATTCTGGGGTCTCCTGGTTCCTCCAGGGCCTCCATTTCCTCGCTACTGGGTGCTCCCATGCTTCTTCTTCTCAAAGCAGTTATCGGAGTAGTGTCCATATTTTCCACAATAGACACAGTCATTATCTCTTTTGCGCCGATCCTCCTCAGCCTGGGATACTCTTGGATGCTGAGAGGTATTGTTGGAGAACCTTGGTTGATTTCGCTGGGTGTTGTTCTGGGGGTGCTTGGGTGCTTGTTGGGAAACTGCATTATAGGTTGCATTTCCTTGACGATTTCCATATAGTCCTGTAGAGTGCGCAATTGCATCTCGCTTTTCCGTAATCTCTACTAGTTGGTCAAAGGAGGTATCTGAAGTGATGTGTGGCTTCACTTCTCGCTGGAGTTTGATATCCATGGCATCAAGGAGTCTCTGCTTCGCTGAATAGTCCGAAATTGTTCCTGGGGGGAGACTGTCTCTTAAGGTTTCAAGTCTGATTACAGTGTCGGTAATCTGTGCTGTTTTTCCACCGGTAGTTTGCTTGACTTGTAGCCACTGTTCATAGATGGTATCAGTGGATGTAGAAGGAAGGAAGTAGGCCTCGAATATCTGTTTGAGTCCAGCAACTGTGTGGTCTCCTTGGGAAGCTTCATATTGGGTAAATTTATCGAGGGCTTTCTCTCTGCAATAGGCTCAATAGTATTGCAAGGCTTCATGGGCATCGTCAGTTATGCAAAATCTGGCGATGTATCGATGGACTGAGTTGAACCATGAGTTGATTCTCAATGGGTCTCGATCTTTTTCTTCTCCTGTGAATGTAAATGGTGCAGGCCATTTGGGACGATTATTTCCCTCTGGGGGGACTTACATGGCGATGGGTGCAGGGCTTGGATTGCTTGGTGGACTTGGTAGACTAGGTGGTCTTGGTGGACTAGGTAAATCGTCTGGTGCAGGGCTTGGTTCTCTTGATAGACTAGGTAGTCTAGGCGGTGAAGCTGGGGGTGCTGGTCCTGGAGCGTCCTCTGGAACAGAATCTTATTCCGATTCTGAGCTTGGTTCTTTCTTGGATTGGACTTCTTGGTGGAGCTGTTCTTGGACTTGTTCTTGGACTTGGGCTTGGTTATGGACTTAGTCTGGAGCTTGGGCTTGGACGTGGTCTTGGGCTTGGTCATAGTCTTCTTCTTCGCTACTGCTGCTATCTACTGAAGATAGTTCTGAGTCCTCAGATGGTGATGCAGGTGGGGGTACTGGCGTTTGACTTTGGGGTCCTGAGGAGGATGCTACCGATCCTCTAGTGACGTACCTCCTGGTATCTCTTGGAAGCGAAATAGTTGCTAGATAGGGTGAGCTGGTCTCGCCAGGAGTCCACTCAAGGCCTTCTTGGAAACAGGGAGGTGTACTAGTACTGCAGAGTCAAGGTAGGCGAAGGGTGATCAGTCCTCGGCCGAAGATCAAAGGTATACTTGAGTCTAGGTCATAAAATGTAACCTACTCCCAAGTATCTCGAGAATCCCAAAGGGACTCTGAAGATACTATTAGGATAGGGGGAGAAGCGTCGATGGGTAGGTCTTCAATAGACAAGGTAAAAGGTATGGCACTGATAGAGTGACCATTCAACTTGTAGTATTTAAGATGATAGTCCTGTGAGGCTTGAGAGTCCGAATCCTTAAGGGATTGTAGGCTCTTTAAATACAAAAGATTGTAGCTAGGAAAACTGAATAACAGAGCAAACATCCTGTCCATCAAACATGCTAACAGAGGCAGCATACCAAGCTAACCATATTCCAAAACCAGAGGGTTAAAAGCGACAGGATGGAGCTAACAAAACAAGTAATGGAATCCAAACAGGAAGGAACAAGAGATCGCTCCTACTATACAAATACAGTAGGTATAGCAGGAGGATAGCGATACCCAACTGTGTAGAAGCAATCCGGGGTAGTGATAAGTGCAACAAGGAAAGAATAACCAGTTAGGAAGTCATAACCAAGTAGGAAGGGACAACCAAATAATAGCGTTTATCAGGTATAAACTCAAATAAGTAATAACCAACATCAAGTCAGTAGTAATAGAAGAAACATAATAGGATTCCGTTACACAATTATTACCGCTACTTGTTCTATGTTGACAGGCCTCCCTCTGGCTCTTTGGGCCGAGGCAATCGCAACCACTGTCGATCTTCGCAACACACTCCCTAACCGATCCATAGGAAAATCGACGCCATATGAATCTCTCTACAATTACAAACCGTCGATTAACCACCTACGCCCCTACGGGAGCAAATGTTTCGTTCACCTACCAGAGGAGAAAAGAAAACCTGTAACGAAACTATTACCTCAGGCAATCAAAAGAAACCTTCACGGTTACACCTCTTCCGTTAAAATATACCGCATATATGTTCCATCAGAAAAATAAGTTTGGGAAACTCGGCAGATCCATTGAACGACCAAGATGATAATACCGCCTGGACAACTCATAGAACCACTCCTTCCCAAAAGAACCCACACAACTGTCTACCTACCATCCCCTCTACTGGCTACAATAGACAAGCCATTGGACCAGGACCATAGGGGACAAAACAATTTACCAATTGACAAAGGAATTGCTAGGACTGAAAGCGCTCCATACTCCCCACCTAGATCAACCACTCCAACCTTACCCGAGAGACCCATGACGGCACCGGTATCGGATCAACACCAGCAGCAACAACATGAGGAAGCTGAACGACCCGCTACGCTATCTAGGACATTTGCTAGGCTCTATAATCGCCCACATTTCTCTTACAAGCAACCTCTTGGACAGCGTGCCGCACTTACTAAGGATGAATTTCCTGACGAGGACCCTACATCCTACCGCATAGCTGTAAAGAACTCGCTTAAGGAACAATGGACCTCGGCTATGAACGATGAGATCAACGTGCTAAAGAAGAATAAAACCTTCAAAGTTGTCGATTAACCAGTGAGACGTAATCTCTTTGGAAGTTAGTGGGTATTCAAAACCAAAAAGAGTTCTCATGGTACTTGGGAAATATATCGAGCAAGAGCAGTTGCCCAAGGATTCTCTCAAGCCAAAAGCTTCGATTTCGAAGATACTTTCGCTCCCATCTTTCGATATCAATCACTTCGACTCCTCCAAGCGATATGTGCCGGTAACAAGTGGCCTCCTCGACCATTTGACGTCAAATCCGGTTTCTTTAAGGTAAAATAAAAGAAGAAGTTTATATGCGACCGCCACCAGGGTTCACGGACGGAGACAAAGTATCAAAACTTACCCAATGTATTTACAGACTTAAGCAATCAGCGAACGAATGGTATGCTCTCTTCACAAAATTCTTAACCTCCAAAGATTTTACCACATCATATCAAGACACCTGCATGTTAATCCACAACAACCGTGATTGTTATATCTCGCTCTATGTTGATGAAATTGCCATATATTCGGCCGTTACCCCCTATCTCATGACTCTCATCAAAGACCTGCTAATGGCATTTGAGATTTCAGACCTTGGGGAATCCTCTTCTACTCGGCCTACATATCACCTATACACCAGACGGTATTGCTCTTACCTAGCAACTTTACCTTGAAACTATCCTATCGCATTTTGGAATGACTATCTCAAACACAGTATCCATACCCTTACCAAAGTGCATTATACTGACGAATAGGACCTAGGAACAACCAAAAGATCAAGTTACACTATACCAATCGATGATAGGATCACTCATGTATCTAGTTACCGGCACAAGACACAACCTGGTGTATACCATTTCATTTCTTGCACAATTTTCCTCTTGCCCTACTGAAGAACTCATCAAAGCCGCTAAACACGTCTTTAGATACGTCAATGGTACTAGGAATCTTAGCTTATTTTATCCTCACACCACAACAAACGTTATCAATGTTTATATTGACACCGACCTTGCAGGATGTATTGATACCAGAAGGTCTACCTCCAGTTACATAGTTCTATTTAATAACTATTGTATCTCCTGGTTCTTAGAGAAACAATCCATCGTCGCAACATCAACTACCGATGCAGAATTTGTTGTGTTGTCTTACGGTACCCGTCATATCAGATGGACTCTTATAGGTCTCCATGACCTTCGCCTACACGCTGCTATCGCTATGCATGCTGATAATACTGGTGCAAATTTCCTTGCTGTCAACCCCCAGATTAACGTTCGAACAAAGCCCATCGCCGTCGATTACTTCATCACTCGAGAAGCTCTAACAGATAATCTCTTCGTTCTCCTTAAGGTTGAATCACATTACAGCCGCACCGACATCTGAACCAAAATCCTCGCAATGACAGCACATGAGCGAATGGTTAAACTATTGGGATGCAGATAATGTGGGGAAGTGTTGAAATTTCTGTTTATCTCCTATGTATATTTTTCATGATACTACTGTATATTTCTCATACTTAGTTTGTGTTTCGGTTCCACCTGTACACTGCTTACATTACTACATCTAGGACATATTATAGGGTATTTCTTTATTATTTCAGGATATTATTGGGGATTTTCTTGCATTTATTTCTTATCTGGTGTTAGGGTTTTCACGGTTGATTATCCATGGTTTATGCATCAATCTCGGTCTTATTATCACATAATTATTCCTAATATTCCCCTCACACCATCATAAATTTACGCATATTTATTCGGATTTTCTTGGCAGGATTTCTGGGTCAAACTGTATTCGCACTTATGTGTCTGACATTTGTTTCCCTATATTTCTCTCACTTACATGGGTTATCACTTCTTTATAAATATGGCAGTTACTCTCCACCTCGCTTAGAGAATTAACAACTAGAACTCTGTTAGGCACATAACTCCCATGAGGGCCCAGAACAGCAGCTTGAGAGCTCTGGGCCTGAAACTCCACAGACTAATACCCCCCTCCGGCCCCGACGTTGGCCCCGGACGACAGCACTGGCGCCTTGTGCAGTTGCTCGCAATCATAGAAAGAAGAAATATTGGAACCTTTCTCGTAAGCCCGTATACGTCGTCGCCGTCCGTCCGACCGGATCCTATCCGCAGGGTATATAAGAGGGCATCTCTGGCTACGTCTGGGAAAAAGAACCAAGCAGTTGCGTCAAGAACTCGCTGAGTTACCTCCCACTGAAGTCAAGAGACCAAAACAACGTCTGGAAGCCTAGGAGGGAGTGGTATTCGGGCTATTCCGTAGAGAATAGTACTGAACCCCCAATGAATGCCTATCATAGGCAAGCAAGCCTATCGGAACATGTCGATAAGGAGAGGCAGTCCAGCACGAATTGGTATTGGACCGATCGTCAAAGACTAGTTATCCTGAAAGCCAGCGGCAAGACCGGGTGAACCGGAACGAAGCCGTATTGGTCAATACCCAAGTTGGCCCCTTGGTGTTCTAAGAAACTATTGGCAAGTTCCAAACTGGACGGCCATAGTTTGAACAGCAGGACGACGGCTGTTACGCCTTACCGGGAAGGTGGGAACACCCACGGAGAAAGAAGAGCTCTGATCACGGGAGTATCGCAGACCTAAGAATGACAGGGGAGCAAGAAGCGATTAACTTGGACGGCGGCTCGTGGTAGTCCGAGCCTAACTTCGTGATCCTCAAACTCAAAAAGAAGAAAGCGGAGCGTCACATTTGATGCATATCGGACCTCAGTACGGAAGACGGTCAACTAAACCAGCATCCTTCTAAAGCCCTAAATCCTTAAAAGATCCAAGGAAGAGTGGACAGACCAGCGCTGATTAAGAACTTCTTAAGAATGACAAGAGGAAATTAGTCTAGCCTGGATCGTGAGAAGGCTTCCAGGAACAAAATATATTACAGGTTGGCTGGACAACGGAATAGTTGGAGAAACGGAACAGGATCCCGGACATCAAGAAAAATGAAGTGGAAGAGAATGAGTAACCACAGCTACCTAGTTTACACGCTAAATGGAGCGGGGTAAATCGGTCCCGAACCTGGACTCCGGCTTTGTGGACGGGATAGGCACGATACACTCATGGGGTAAACGAGGCGATGCGTGAAGTATCCCCGGAGCCCAAATACGCTGAGATGGTTAAAACGATACGAGTTCGGCTCCAGTGGAGACAAAAGCGTGGGCTGAGAAGGGCAAACGGCAGGTGTATGGGAACCCTTCGGCAAGGGGTAAAGACCGCAGGTAGTGGGCTGCCCAGTACACCAAAAACCGAGATTTTAGTTTGTCTGAGGAGGCTTAAATAGCCGAAACCGTGCGGGCATGGTAACAAACACCCTAAGTTACCACAACAACGAAAATGTCATACAAAAGACCTGCACAGGCCCCTAGCGGCCCGAAAAAAAGAAATTAAACAGAAGGACCTGCCCCGCTATATTATTCCTGCCCTGAAGGCAGGGCAACCATCGAAGCAAATGGAGAACGAATACAAATTCGTGTACTATTAGACTCGGGGTCTAATATATTCCTAATTAACCAAGAGCTGGTTAATAAACATCGCCTACCTTACCACACGCGTACAAATAGCTTGGACATTTACACCTTTGAAGGAACCACAGCAGCCAATGGGGGAAAATACTACACACATCCTATTCTCTTAGAGATCGGAAGCAATGCACACCGATCTCACACATCTTGTAAAATTGCCAATGCTGGCAAATATGACCTAATCATCCCATTTGGATGGTGGCATACAGAACATCCCATAACGCACATTGAGGACGCGCAAAAATGGTTATTTAAAGACGAGAAATGCCAAAGTCATGTTAATGATGAAGGCATAGACTTGACATTTGAATGGGACGAAACCGTGGCATACGACCCAGAAGCACGATCCATTGGAAGAATTGAAATGGCACCCGCGCTTGAGCCAAAAGAGATTATGCAAATACCTCAGGAATATCAGGAATTCAAGAAGGTTTTTGCACCAGAAACGGCAGAGAAACTAGCCGGAAGAAGAACGTTTGACCACGCAATTGACTTAATACCCGGTGCGGTACCCCCCTGGGGTCCGATATATCCCATGTCAGCCCACCAGCTGGATTTGCTTAGCAAATACCTGCAGAAAATGCAGGATCAGGGAAAATCGTGGAAAGCAAATCTCCCGCCGGGGCTCCAATTTTATTTGTCCCTAAACCTGACGGTTCAAGGAGGCTTTGTGTGGACTACCGACAGTTGAATAAGCTGACGGTGGCCAACAAAGACCCACTGCCCCTGATGAGTGAGCTCCGCGACCGAGTGGCTGGGGCCCAAATATTCCCCAAACTCGACTTAAAAGATGGCTATCATCTCCTAAGGATAAAAGAAGGAGATGGGTGGAAAACCGCATTCCGGACCCGATATGGCCACTTTGAATACATAGTAATGCCATTCAGGCTGGTAAACGCGCTAGCCATTTTCCAGGCCATGATGAATAAAATTCTACGTGAATTTTTAGATCATGGAGTGGTGGTCTATCTAGACGACATCCTGATTTATTCCAAGACAGAGAAAGAGCACGTCGACCTGGTAGAAACGGTACTCTCTCGCTTGGAAGAATATGATCTAGCGGTATCAACGACCAAGTCGGTCTTCCACGTAAAAACAGTGGAGTTTTTGGGCTATATTGTGGCAATCGACGGAGTCACCATGAGTGAAAGAAAGGTCGAGAGCATAAAAAATTGGAAGGCACCAAGGTCTGTTAAAGAGGTGCAAATATTCATTGGCTTTGCCAATTTTTACCGACGTTTCATTAAAGATTTCTCCAAAATCTGTAAACCAATAACCGAAACGTTGAAGGGCGACCCCAGGAAATTCAGCTGGGGACCAGAACAAGATGGGGCATTTGAGGAACTCAAATGAAGATTCATCTCTGCCCCAATACTCTGTCATTTCTACCCAGACAGAGAAACCATTGTGGAAACCGATGCGAGTGATTTTGCACTTAGGTGTGTCCTTTCACAGTTTAAGGACAAAAAGCTACATCATGTAGCTTTCCACTCACGAAAGCTGAGCCCCGCCGAACGAAATTATGAGATCCATGATAAAGAGCTTCTAGCGATCCTAGAAGCATTCAAAGAATGGAAACAATACTTGGTGGGGACAGAAAAACCAGTGACGGTCTATACTGATCACTAAAACCTGCAAAATATCCTTACGACCAAGGTATGGAATCCGCGGCAAATACGCTGGGCTCAACAACTGGCGAACTACAATTTCAAAATTGTCTATCAACCAGGTAAACGCGGAGGAAAGCCTGATGCATTGAGCCGACGGCCGGGAAACCGTCCTGAGGAGGGAGCTGCGCATAGCGAACAATCTATACTCATGCCTTCTCACTTCCAAATCACACTGGTGCATTTAGGCCAACCAGAAAGAATGGAAGACCTAGGTGGCACAGAGACTACAGGTTCCTTGCGAATAAAGTTGCTAACTCCAAAAGCACGAATGCCTACGAAACGGTCCCGACTAGCCGCTGGACACGACTTGTATGCATTAGAGGATTTCATAATTCCAGCCCAAGGGCAACGGCTGGTGGAAACAGGAATTGCGGTTGAACTGCCACCGGGAACACACGCCCGCTTAGCACCGCGCAGTGGAATGGCCGCCAAATATGGGATCAGCATTAGCGGAGGAGTAATAGACGCTGATTACACTGGAGAAGTCAAGGTTATCATAATGAATCATGGAAACCAAGATTGCCAGGTTCGCAAAGGGGACCGAATGGCACAAATGATCATTGAGAACATACATATGGCCGAGGCAATAGAAGTTGACAGACTAGCTGAAACTGTCAGGGGCAAGGGCGGATTTGGAAGCACGGATGTATCACCCAGACGATCATCTGCAACAAAGACCCAGGTAGTGGTTGCATACTTCCAAGCGGACGAGGCCGAAAACGACTTTCTTGATGAAACGGATTTTCAAGCAAAACAAGACAAAGGAATACTCCTAATGTCTAATGCTATAATATCCAAGGTCGATATTAGGAAATACGACCAAACATTATTAAAAACCATCAAAGAGGCAGGAGAGGACGATCAAGACTGGCAGGAACGCAAGCAATATTTGGAAACGTTAACAAATGAGGGCA
The DNA here is from genome assembly GCA_003316355.1 of Tuber calosporum. Lineage (NCBI taxonomy): Eukaryota > Fungi > Ascomycota > Pezizomycetes > Pezizales > Tuberaceae > Tuber > Tuber calosporum. The sequence continues at coordinate 13,473 of QFET01003063.1, forward strand.
AACCATTACCAAGTCACTGGGCAGTAACTGAAGGACTGATATACTATAAGAATCGCTTATACATTCCAGACAACGAACAGCTGCAGACAACTAAAGCCAAAGGCTGCCACGACTCCAAGGTAGCTGGACACTTTGGACAGGAGAAGACTCTGGAAATTGTTACCAGGGACTTTTATTGGAAAGGACTGACAGCATGGATAAATGACTAAGTACGGTCATGTGATGAATGGCAACATAATAAATCCCCACGACATGTGCGGTTCAGTCTACTGCAGCCCTTGGAAGTCCCGTTCGCAGCCTGGTCATCAATATCGACAGACTTCATCACACAACTACCATAATCACAAGGAAGAACTCAAATTATGGTAGTTATTGATCGATTTACAAAGATGGCTCACCTTATAGGGTTGGAAAACAACGCAACGGCTAAGGATGTTGCGAATGTATTCCTGCGAGAAGTCTGGAAGCTACATGGACTTCCGGCAGAAATTATCTCAGACATGGACGCAAAATTCTCGGGAGAATTCTGGGAATCGCTTTGCCAAGGTTTGGGAATAAAACGAATGATGTCAACAGCATACCATCCGCAAACTGACGGACAAACTGAAAGGACCAACCAAGTGCTGGAAGGATACCTAAGAATCTTTGTCAATTACGATCAGAATGACTGGTATCAGCTGTTGCCGTTGGCCGAGCATGCCTACAATAACTCAGTCACAAACGCACATGGCATGTCCCCATTTTATGCCAACTATGGGTTCCACCCACAAACAGAATGGATGAAAGAACGCGAAGCCCAAAATCCTGGAGCAGGAATCTATGCCCATTGGATGCAAACGATCCATCAACAAGCCAGAGAGGCCTTAGAGCAAACACGGGAAAACATGAGCAGATATTACTATCGCAAAGCAAAACAACAACCTGACATAAAAATCGGGGATCAGGTTATGCTCAATGCACGAAATATCTGCACTAAGCGACCATCAAACAAACTTAGTCGCAAACTCTATGGCCCTTTTAAGGTATTGGAAAAGAGAGGAGAACGCGCTTTCAAACTGGAAATATCACCACGATGGAAGATACATCCGATATTCCATGTATCACTGTTGGAACCATACCGCATATCGAAACGACCGGCGCGGGAACAACCACCCTGAGAGCCGGAAGAAATAGATGCGGACTTAGAATGGGAAATCGAAAGGATAGTCAACAGTGAAATAATCTCTTACACTAGAAGGGTTCGCGGTCGAAATCGACAAATGCGCGAACTACGATATTTCGTGAAGTGGACAGGGTGTTCCGAAGACGAGAACACATGGGTACCACCGGAGCATTTAGAGCGGGCAAAGGATTTAGTGGAGGAATTTCATAGGGAAAATCCGATATGCCAAAGCGGGCAGATGTTGAATAACATGGGAAAGGTTTCCCTAGTGTGGACAAGCAAACGCCTTAGGTTTTTCACCCTACCAAGTTGAGTTCAAAAAAGGATACTTTGTATTATATATTTCGTTTGTTATGGAAAAACAGAAGGCAGGGTAACCTGAGAACAGACCAAACGGTTCGAGACAAACCTGTGGAGGAGGGAGCTCGTGTTAGGCACATAACTACCATGAGGGTCCAGAAGAGCAGCTTGAGAGCTCTGGGCCTGAAACTCCACAGACTAATACCCCCCTCCGGCCCCGACGTTGGCCCCGGACGACAGCACTGGCGCCTTGTGCAGTTGCTCGCAATCATAGAAATAAGAAATATTGGAACCTTTCTCGTAACCCCGTATACGTTGTCGCCGTCCGTCCGACCGGATCCTGTCCGCAGGGTATATATGAGGGCATCTCTGGCTACGTCTGGGAAAAAGATCAAGCGATTCCGTCAGGAACTCGGGGAGTTACCTCCCACTGAAGTCAAGAGACCAAAACAACGTCCGGAAGCCTAGTTGGGAGTGGTATTCGGGCTATTCCGTAGAGAATAGTACTGAACCCCCAATGAATTCCTATCATAGGCAAGCAAGCCTATCGGAACATGTCGATAAGGAGAGGCAGTCCAGCACGAATTGGTATTGGACCGATCGTCAAAGACTAGTCATCCTGAGAGCCAGCGGCAAGACCGGGTGAACCGGAACGAAGCCGTATTGGTCGATACCCAAGTTGGCCCCTTGGTGTTCTAAGAAACTATTGGCAAGTTCCAAACTGGACGGCCATAGTTTGAACAGCAGGACGACGGCTGTTACGCCTTACCAGGAAGGTGGGAACACCCACGGAGAAAGAAGAGCTCTAATCACGCCATTAGCTGTGCGGGTGAAAAACTTTCAGGGTCAAAGGGGGTTCGCTGTTGGATTTTGTTGTGAAAATTGTTAGTAGATACTTGGTTGTATGGAGAACGGATGTAGTCTGCGAACACTCAGACGCGGGATATAAATATCGAAGTGCCTCCCGAGCTTTAGCCATCATCAAGCAACGGAGAAGAGATCCTATCAATATCATATGTTCTACCTTGAAATCTTGAGCCTTCCTAGACAATCTCCGTCTACGATTTGATTTCTTAAGCCTAGCCTGATTTGCTTGACCTTAGAATCGGCTACCCTTAACAAACTCCTACCAATCTACTCAACTACTCTCTCCCTCCTCGCTTAGTGTGTCATGCAACACTCCTCGCACTTGCGTAGTATTATCCACATAGAATAGATTGTGCCTTTGGCGTTCACATTTTGAACAGAATATTGGGTTCATACAAGTGTAGAGGTGTTGGGTTGGAAACACAAGCTGTCTTATACAACCGAACAAAAGATAATTCATGGTGGTGCAGTATGGTAATTGTGAAACTTTGAGCATTAATTTTCATGCAGGAGGTGACAACTTAACGGGTGCAAAAAATGAGTATGGCTGGAGAATAAGGGGCAGAGGAGCTAGTGGTGAGAGGACAGAATACGGTATGTTTAGTGGGACTAGATTTATACAGGTACAATACCTTGAAGGATATAATACAGGGTCTCTTATTGGCCGAATATTAGAGATTAAGGAACTATAAAAGCAAGGAAACTTAGGGCTGGCATACAACGACAGATGTGTCCTATCGTAGAGCAGGCTAGAGTATAGGCGACATCACATCTCCATTGAAGTGCAAGTTGTATTGCAATAGAATCCCACTCTCACCATCGATCTCGCTAGCTAGTAATACACAAACTACCTCTAACTCTCTGTGGTTTTGGTCATGGTTTATTCTTATTACAATTATAACTGGAGTTGTAAGTACGATAATTTTTGGGTAGGTTAGAGAATCAGCCGCCAGGTATGCCCAAGCTGTGGTAGTCTCCAACAGCCATCCTATATATGTATATCCGGAACACTTCCCCTTAGTATACAAGAATATCATAAGTACATATAGTCCGTTACCTACCATGTGTTAAGTATTCTCTTATCATAATAACTTCAACCAGAGCATCAACCAACCTGCATGACTGATCTTGCGAAGGTAAGTGAACTGATGTCTCTGATGAGTCTATAAAATCTAAAAACTACAAAATTCGATATTCATAAAGGATGCATAATTAACAAACTCCGGTTATAGAGAAATCCAGAACAACCAGGGGCAAGGGTCTTGACATGCCCATAGACACACCTATGGGACTATTACGTCTCATTTGTTTTTAAGCTGTTAGATTTTTCACCTCTAGTATTGCCTTATGCTCCAAGAGGTTTGTCTGGTTGTGGTAGGTGTAAGTAACACAAAAGGTTGTCTAATAATGTTCTCTCAACACAATCTTTAAATCATTAAAGGCTTCGGATCCTATTGCAGTTCATTGGTACTTCAGCAGCGATAAACTGAATGTGCAGCTGGTGTTAACATAGATGTCACAAAGTTTGGCATATCAAGGTTACCAAGCTTAACGTGTGCTGTCAGATAGTGTAGAAACAAAATTGACATTTATGCCGGGAATTAGCTGCATCAATTAGCTTGGTACTATCTATTTGCCCCACTGCGGACTATTTAGCTACCTCCTCTAGACTCAGGTTTTCCATCATCTTGGTCAACATGATTCATTAGGGATATGCTACAGTCCTAGTCTGGCACCTGATCTACAAGGAATATTAAACTTGACCTCTTATTCGTACAACCCAGTATCGTTATTGGCCTGGTCATATTCTACTCTGAGGATAGAACAGAATGATTTAATAGGCATCTGACACATAGGTACATATTCATCCACTTCCGATTCTAGAGTATCATTCTTATTGCGTTATCAGAACCCTCTCATAGGTGTTATGAACTGCTTCATGGTCTGCTCATCAGAATAACAATAGGCAATAAGGTTGAGTGGGTATAATGGCAAAGGGTTTGAGAGGAGCCACGAACTAACCACTATGGCTAGTCAGATAAGGACAAAGTCTGATAATCAACAAGTTGGATAATGATATAGTCCAAGAAAGAACTAGTTTGATAAGGAAATAGTCTGCGTCAGATATCAGCTGATTGGGCGACTTCGCTAGCTTTTTGTTATACTTACTAGCTGTACTAGGTTTATAGCGAATCTTGTACTTCTGTATATATTTTGAAATCATCACTAACAAAGCACTTCTATTTTGAGAATCCAGATGACTAAAATGTATTTCATATATAAATAGGATGCTTGACAATATATGGAGTGATAGTTTCCTCCGACAACTATTACCTATTATTCTGTTTTAGTATGTTGGGGTCCATACAGGCAAAGATGAATATATGATATATGAAGAGTACAAGAGTCCCACCAAAGAGTATTCCAATTAATTCTGCTACAGTCTACAGTAAAGAACTGTTGACTTTAGGATGATTTTGAAAATGCTTGCCTAGAGGAATACTGGTATGAGCCAGCCGCAGTGCTT
>QFET01003065.1:0-17999 GCA_003316355.1 Tuber calosporum
AATAATAATAATAAGTGGGGTGGGGGTGGGCATAGCTTTATGGCAGTTAAATAAGGAGAGAAATACATTCCAGCTCCAGAAGCAGTTGTGCAGAATGAGGGCAAGGGTTGTGCCTAACTCCTGCATCAGGGCCAGGTGGTCCACTATGGGACACCTTGGTAGGGAAAGCCCGATGGGCCCTGTGGAAGTGGAGAGCTAGAGAGCTAGGAGTGGGCCTAGTAAAATAGATTTGGAGAAGGGATCGGCTGAGGGTCAGCTTGTAGGGCTGGTGTGTTGGGGGTGGTGAGATCCATGGCTAGTGTTGTTGGAGGAGAGGGATTCGTGGAGATACAGGAGTCGTTTTGGACCTTTATCCATATTATTATCAGGTGCATTGGCATTCTCCGGTCCATATAGGTTCTCATCGTTGATGGGTGGGAGGTGGTGTGATGTGGAGTACTATTCTGTGGCAATATGGGATACAGCGCTGCAAGAATATATAAAGAAAGAGGTGTGACAGAAACTACCAAATGATTTCGTCTTTCCAACTTTGGGGCATGTAGTGTTTAAGTAGCAGTGAGTCGCCCACATGTGGGTTCGAGTACCTAAGGGACAGGTGGGGTTGATGGTCAGGCATATGGGGAAGGCCCTGCCATAAAGGCAACAGTTTCTACTCACTAAAAAACTTACTTGAGGAGTGGACCCTCTCAACTCTTCACGTTTAGGAGATTCGGCGGATTGTGGAGTCTAGCATGTTCACGTCGTTAGGCGCAAATGTAACAACCAAGGAGGTAGTGGTTTTCAAACTCTGATGACAGGTTTAGTTTGTCGAAAGCTAGCTGTGCAGATTAGAATATTAGTTATATTGCAGACTGATTCAGAGAGGGCAGGGAATAGGTCTGCTTGGTCTTCTGGCAGATAAAGTATGGGCAAGTTGTGGATGACCAGTTTAACAGCATTAGAGGTAGAGCAAAAGGGGCGGTATGGATTGTTCCCTAAAGATAAAACTTGGTTAAGGCGGTAGCTATAGCTTTATAGTAGGGTGAGTAGGGGGTGGAAGGTGTCATTGAGTTATTAGCCAGGAGGATAAGCTAGCCTTTTGGGTTAACTCAAGCATGGAAGGATTGAATGCATGGGTATTTGTTTTGTCGAATGACAGCAGCCATTAGAGCAGGGGTGGTGGCTGCCATCCAGTCAGCCTTTGCGTGAAGTGCAGGGAAGCTGTATACAGCGAAGAATCTGCGTTTGGCGGAGGGCCTAGGTGCAGGTCCACTAGACTCCGGGCTCGCGTCTTTGGACACTACAACTTGCGCTGGTATGGCAGATTTCTTACACTTGCTTTTGGCAATGGGTACAGAGGATAAGCCAGCTGCAACTACTCCATAGGACTAGGTGGCAGATTGAGGATGAGGGCGGGCAGGATTGTGTGTGGTGGATGAAGGAGGGGACTGAAATTCAGTAACAGGGAGGTATTTACTAGCCTTGTGCTACAGGGCTACACCGCAGAGTGCGTGGCAGACGGCGGATGCACTGGGGTTGCCATATAACTTTATTTTAACCATTTCAAAGCAGATAAGCACCGGGTCTGTGCATTGATGAACTTCTGATGCAGATTGGAGGTTGGTGAAGGGGAGAGACATATGTCAAGGAGCAGGGTGGCGAGGTGGGACCGATGGAGGAGGGGAAGTTTGCTTGGCTGTAGCTCCAGCCATGAAAGGAGGAGAGGGATTTTAAATGGGGCCTCCATGGCTGATATTGTAAGAGGTGTGCTAGTAGAGGCAGTTGCAGGGTCGGTGATGGTATAGGAGATTATATTCAGACGGGTTGTCAGGGAGGCCAGATGGCTAACCCCATCATGGATACCTGAGATGGCTGTAGATAGGAGATGAATAAGAGTGACACTTCTATCAGAAATGCCACGACCAGGGAGGTATGCAAGGGTGTAAAGAAAGCTGGAGAGAGTCTGAACTGAGTGACTGTGGCGTCAAGGAGATTTAGGATGGCAATCTAGTGATCAGCGAGGGGACCAGTTGTGATAGTATCAGGAGAGTGGGGAGAGTATGTGGCAGTCCGGTGCGGATGAGGGAAGTTGACCTGGAGGGGCCAGGTCAGTATGTGAGCATTACGGTTACACAGATAATGGGGCTCTGTCACTAAAGAGTCAAGCTCAAAGTGAGGAGCATGACTTGTTGTATCATTGCCGTGGCTACAGAAAAACAGAAGTTTGGATAGGCTGAAAATCTCAATAATTTCAAGCCGGAGGAATATAGAGGGAGCGGATTGTATCCCTTAATTCATGGCTGTTTTTGGTTTTTATTTTGTGATTATCTCATATCATCACTGTTAATGTACTGGATCCTGCATGTGGAACTAGCTATAGTATAAATGAAATGTTAATTCCAAACATGCAAAACAGTGGAACCTACTGCACTAGTTCTCACCTCATGATCACTACACCCTCACCACGCATAATAATAGCGACTAATCTAAAAAGTATAGAATGAAATGAAATCAACTGCAATCATAACATCATGGAAAGACACAAGGAGGCAAGAAAAGCACGTCAGGATCAGAGTATTAGCCAGAGAAGGAGGAGGCAGTGGTTGCAAATACTACTGGTATAGTGTGTGTAAGGTTTGTGCGTGTGGTGAGGATATATGAGGCAAGATCTAGGATCTTGTCTAAGTCGGCCTAAAGCAGGGAGCTGTAACCCATCGAGGACGTTATTGGAAGGTGAAGCAGGCGTTCTGGGAACTTAAATGGGCGTGGAGAATTGTATGCTCAAAGGTTTCATCCCCTAAGTTGCATAAAGGGCAGGTGGGGGAGCAGTCAACATCGCTGCATGAGGGTTGAGCTGCAAGATAGCTATTGCTAGCACTGATCACAGGTTTTCTTGCAGATGTAAAGAGGTCTTAGCCTCGAAAAGGCATGGTGGCGGATGGAGAGTTTGTACTTGTAGTAAGGGGTGGGCGGGGACTGGAGTTTCCAATCAGTGAGAAGGTCCTTCCGGTAGTCTACTTTGATTACCTATGAGGTGAAGGCGCCCGAGATCGAAGATGGGGGGGCAGACACCATTTCTGACAAATAGGTGAGAATTTATTTGTGGGAGTTAGATGCCATCCTTTGTCAACTTGACCAAGAGGTGACATATCCAATCTATGGCAAGGTGGGAGCAGATAGCTGGTATAGGCCTTGGTGGCTCCCAGTGGAGGGGAATGTAATTGACCCTCAGGCTATGAAGAAGGGAGCGCGAGTAATACTATGCCCTGCAAGCGGAGAATGATAGAAATGAGGGAGGATGAGTGGTTATAGAGGGATTGATCATGGAAGGAGAGCAGGCAACCAGTAGTACAGCCATTCTGCGCCGGTGGAGGAGGACTGAAGTTAGAGAGGTAGGCATGAATCACAGGGTAGAAAGGATATTGGTGATGATGAGAAACAGTTGGTGACCCACTGTTAGCATTTACTCAAAAAGACTACCATTTTACCCATCATGGCGGGGTTGGGGATGTGGAGGTCAGATCCATAAAACAGGATAGATAGGAGCAGGCCCATAGCAAGCTAGTGATTGAGGTAGGGCACTATACCGATTTGTGGGCAAAAGAGTTGCCTTTGGAGACTTAAGGCCCTGTGCGAAATGTCTAGCCTCTTGAGAAAGTGAAAAGAAGTTTCCAGTCATGGGGATAGCCAGTAACGGTGCAATCAGACTATGGAGGAAGGGTGGAAAAGACTATCATCAAGTTTACCAGGAGCTAGTAAGATAGGAGAACAATCCCGTTCAGACCATCGGTGGATGAATTCACTCTCGGGGTCCGCGAAGGACAAACCAAGTGGTGAGGCCCTCCTTCATGTGCAATGGTAGAAGTATTGAAGAAGTTACAAGTTCCTCTGGTATGACCCTGATCCAACAGTAAAAGTAAAATCCTTAAATTGAAAAACATAATCCACTTAAGGATGGACAAGTGCTAGGAAGATACATAAATTACAAATAACAAAGGAGAGATAGGGGAGCCATGGGGGCCACTCACTAGGACATGGAAGAAAATATTAGGAGAGCCCTAAAAGTTCAGGCGACATTTGCGTTAAGTCAAAAAGGACCGAACCTAGGAAACCATATTAGGAGATACGCCTTAGATGAGGAGAAGGGAAGATAAACAACTAGACGAACTATTATCAAAGTCCCCTTTGATGTTTAGGAAGAGGGTAGAGAGCTTGGGCCTAGATACTGCAGTATGCGTACTTGGTGTCTTAAGGCAGTGCATCAGTCGAAGGTACTTAGTTCAGGAGGCGAAATGTATTGGTTATGGAGGATGAGGGCCATAGTGCCGGCCATTAGCGCTAGGCGGGTTGCAATTATCCATTTCAAAATTTTGGAGAATGTTTCAAGGAGGATCATGACTTGGAAGGAGGAGGGGATGTTATAGACAGATTTGCAGGACTTGGAGAGGACAAGGCCATTGGCCTGTTTGAGGAAGTGGGGGTAGAAACCATAGTTCAAGAGCCGACCTAAGATAGAGTGAGGAAGGTGGGGTTAATGTTCTTGATCCTCTTCCAAATACCATAGGAGAGCAGGTCATGGATGGGAGCGGAGGTGTTGGAGGACTTGTGGAGAGCAAGGGAGACTTCCTGTTTCTAAATTGGCTGGAAATCTACAAAGGGTCGAAGGATAGAGGGCAAGGGTCAGGGTGTTCAGGAGGGAAAAAATAATGCAATAGGGAGGTGGTAACTTTGATAGGTGTCATGGCATTAGGAAGGCAGGGGAAGTGGTCAGTGGGGCGTCTGCCCAAGATCAGACAGGTTGCCCATGCTGACTTTGGGTCCATGGAGAGGTAGGAACAGGTTCTTGTGTGATGCCTTAGCCTTTTGTATGCCCAGGGAATAAATAAGGTGGGAGGCACAGACTCTTTGAAAGAGGGTTGTGGCGGGGGACATGGGTGATATTGTTCCCTCTCTGTTGAAAACTTTGGCGGAGATGTGATAACTCAGCTGTCCACCATGGCTTTGACATAAAGCAATAAAGCATGTTTGGCATGTGTAGAGCTTGGATGGAGGTGATTGTGCCCAGTTGGCGGTCGAACCAGGCACTAAGTGAGACTGATGTAGGGAGCGGGTGTGGTGTTGGGACCGTTATATCACTGATGGGAGGGGAGAGAGTATACCAATCTGTTTTGGTCCAGTTAGGAGTGGGGTTAGGCAGGCGTAGAAAGGGCATGGAAAGGCTGATTGTGATTGGGATGTGGTCATAGCCAGTCAGTAGGAGGGTGAGACCACATGAAGTAACAAAGGGGAAAAGGGAGGCATTTGCGAAGGCAAGGTCTAAGACTCCTGGTCTAGTTGTGTCATCGACGGGGAACCTAGTAAATACACTAGGTGTGTTTAGAAGTGAATAGCCTAGCTCGGAGGCCAGGTCAAAATAAGGGGAAGATAAATTAAATTTATAGTCTGAAAGGACATGTAAGGGGTTACGAAGTCGATGTAGTAGGTTCAAATTCCCATCTACTATGGTATGGAAAGCATGTTCCCTAAACAAGGATGGCGGGGTGAGTAAGAGGAGGTGGGATGAGCACCTGGTAGTAGGGTATCCATTGTAAACATGAAAGACCCCAAGAGACAAGTTAAAAAGGCCTGACTGGAGTTGAACATCAATTGCTATAAAATTCGAACAGTTGAAAAAAACTGGTAGCAATGCAAAAACTTCCCTGAAATCTAGGCTAGCATTAATGGCAACCCTAGGTTTGGCACTCTTAGTAGTAGGTGGAGAAAACAATTAAGAGGAGGGAAATATTGGTAGCCGCACTTATAGACTGGAGGATCCTGCAGTGCGACCAAGTGTGGCGGGGTATGCATAGCCTTAAGGCAAATAAATTAGGAAAGCAACACATTCCAGCACCCAAGTGAGTTGTGCTGAATGAGGGTCAGGTTAGAGCCTGGTAAAAATGTCAGGGAAGGAGGGTCCAGTGCGGGACTCCATATTGGGGAGAGCCTGATAGGTAGTAAGGGCACGGGGAATTGGAGTGCCAAGTGGGGACTGGTGCAAAGGACTAGAGTCACGGGTCGGCTGGGGCACTAGTTGGTGGGACTACCTGTCCAGAGGTGTTGAGATGCCTGGCGGCCGTGGTAGGGAATGTAGTCCTAGTGGGTCGTGTTGGGTGGCTGCATCTTGGTCCATATCATAATCAGGTTCTTGTGGATCCTCTGGTCTAGTAGGTGCCTCATGATTGGTGTGATAGAGGCGCAGGATGGGCAGGAACAGCCAGTTAAAGGATTGACTACTGGATAACTAGAACACAGTAGAGGCGAGGTGGGACAACAACGAGGAACTGTCTTGGTGTTCCCGCTATAGGGGCAAGTGTGATTGGGGTAGTGATGAGCCACCCACATATGTCCAAGAGCACAAAGTGCGCAAGTAGTGCTGGTGGCTTTGAATATCAGGGAGGGGTGGCTGTTGAGCCAGTATTTTTTGCATTGCTTATATTTTCCATATGAGGGGGCCTTTTCGACTTTGGTTGTGGGGGAGAAGAGGCGGATAGTGGAGCCAAGCCTGTTGACATTATCAGGGGCCACACTGACTACTACTTACGTAGTGGTCTCCATGGCTCGGATGTCAAAGTAAGGTAAAAGGAAATGTGCTAGGTAGATGGTTGACACCAGTTGCATTGCCGACTGACTCTGACAGGGCAGGGAAGAGAACAGCTTGGTCCTGCGCAAGGTGTGCTATAGGTAGGCTATGGATGGCCAATTGGACCTCATTTGAGGTGGGGCAGAATGGGCGATAAGAGTCGTTTTCTACTGGGAAATCTAGGTTAAGAGAGTTAGTCATAGCTTCATAGTAGGGTGAGCAGGTAGTGGAGGAGCTTTTTCCGTTGGTGCCCCGGAGTTGAGTGAACCTTTAGAATTGATTTGTCCACAATAGGCGAGAAGAAAGGGGCGGTTGTCATGGCGCAGGACACCAGCCAGGAGGTCAGGGGCGTTGGCTGTAATTCTGTCAACCTCTATGTAAGGAGTGGGAGAGGTGCCAGTGGAGAAGAAAATGCCTTCAGCAGAGGGCAATAGTGGTTGCCTTAAGACCAAGGCTTACAGTCGTTGGATGCAGGGACTGCTCTCAAATTAGCCTGTGTCTTCTCTTTACCTTTGATTCAGTGTGTTTAGCCTGTGACTGTAGTGACTGAAGTATAGGACTTGTTCGCACGGCGAGACTAGGTATGTGCGGGTTCAGTTCTTGAAGGACATGGGGGGGTGTGAGAAACTTAGTTAGGTTGTGGTATATGTCAGCCCTATACTCTGGGGCTTCCCAAGAGTGTGGGTGGCGTACACCATATGCAGGGTAGTTCCCATAACACTGTTTTTTAACAGTGGCATAGCCAGGGAGGTCTGGGTCGGCGCCTTGATTGGCTTCTTTTTTAGGTTGGGGTTCACTGTTGGGCAGTGACCTAGGTCGAGCTGGAAAGGGGAAAGGAGATACCTGTAGGAAGAGGAGGGGCTTGTCCGGTTCTGGCTCCTGCCAGACACGCTGTGGGAGCTCTCTGACTATGGCCTCCAAGGCTGTAATTGCAGGAGGGGCTGCAAGAGCTAGAGGGGCAGGAGCTGAGATAGTGGAGGAATTCTTATTCACACAGCTGGTTAGTCTGGCAAGTCGGCTAACAACTAAATTGATTCCGCCGAGTGCAGTGCATAGCAGTCAAATGATGATTGTCTCTCTATTGGATTAGTTGTAGAGGAGGGAGATGTCAAAAGCAGGGATGGACTCTGGGGAGAGGCTAAACTCAGTGACTATAGCGGCCTGGAAATTCTGGGTAGCGATCTGGTAGTTAACGACGGGCCCAGGGGTACTGGCATAAGAATAGTACGCTGAGTATTGGGCTGTGAGAGCTGGCTGCGCAAGGCTGACCTGGAGCAGCCAGGGGAATCAGTAGCCATCCCTGTTATTCAAGGAGTGGGGCTGTGTCTCTAAAGAGTGAAGCTTAAGCGTGGGGCAATATTTGGTGTATCGTAGCCATTACCACACAATAGGCCATGTTTTGATTTACTATAATGGGCAGGAATTTCAACCAGGAGGAAAATAGAGAGCACAGAGCATGACCCTATGCTCAAGGGAACTGTTTATTATTTATACACTTTTCCTGGTAGTTATATTTACCATAAATAACAGGTATCCTTAGTCACTACTGCCATAATCTATAAGTTTGAACACAGTTTGAATCACATAACGTATGAGCCCACTACAGCCAATGATCCCTGGTACTCTCTGTCTCTTTGGGGTTGTCACGTACTCCACTAGGAGATAGCCTTTAATTTCTTTGTCAAATGAACTAATTTGATAGGATGCACACTATTTGTGAACTTCATACAGAATATCAAGTGATCAGTGTGGATATGTGTCTTAATTACATGTATGCCCTCATCTGCATATGTATTCAGATTATTAATAATGCATAATTTGTGATTAATCTTATTGAAAAAATTACTCTCTCATCTTTCACTAAGGCTGTATTGTTCTGGATACGATCCTACCACTTGCCAATGTTGGCTGTAGTCATTATAGTCACCACCCACCTCTATAAACTCTCACTTCATAAGAGATTTAATTCTAGTACTATCTTCCATCTGGGTAACAATAGCTCCACCTTCCCTGGTTTCGTGTCGAAGCAATTCTCCTACTTAGTACCCTCTGCAAAAGAGTTAAAAAACCCTCTGCACTAACTTGCCAACAGCATGAAAAACCTTTCCATAAAGACTACTTATCCCAACCTCAGCATCTCTGGATTTTCACAATAAAAATCATTTACTAATTCTTCTGAATGTTGTCAGTATTCCTATGGTTCCCAGGTGTTCTTATCAACCAAGAATCCTTTCCGCTCAACAAATGATTGATAATCTTGACTCGTTTGTGACCTTACCCAGAATCTTCTCTCATAAGAGATCATTTCACTGTTAATGATTTTTTTACCTCCTATTCAAGGCTACCTTTAAACACTTCTACTGAAATCCTTGTTTCTTCTAGGCCATGTCGAACTTATTTTCAGTATGACTCAAGTAGTGATTCTTAGAATAGCATATGGATTTGCTATGACAGGGATATTATCAATTTGTAGGCTAGGTTTCCTCTTGGCTTAATGATTTTTGACAGGCCATACAAGTTTGGCCCTAACAACTAGGATAGTCGCTTGGTACAGATATTCTTAGCATTTAGCTTAACCAAGTGACCAATGTTGAAGTCATGTTGACTGGATGCTTTGCAGTCTTAATACTACTTGATCCATGCCCTAGTCTTCGGGGGCGATTCCATTGCCATTTCTGGTATTGCTCTCATAAACTGAGCATAAATAGTTGCCTCCAAGATCTGTGCCTCTTGCTCCTTCATCTATTCTGTTTGATGATAACATAATCAGAGGTGTTATGGGTCAAACCATAGTTATCGGGCAGATAGATTTATTAGGAAACAACTCCATTAATGTCAACCACTCAACCAGAAACCCATTATTTACTCTCAAATTGTAATTACAGTATTACAGCTGTATTTAGAACAAGAATATGTACATTTGTTTCGAGAAAGTAATATGACGAAAGACCAAGGATACAAAGTGTATGATTTTAAAGAGTTACTTTTAATCAGAAATATATTCATCATCAACCATGTTATAGTTGATTTGATGGCATGTAGAGTGGCGGCGACATCTAAGAGTGGTCCTCAGGGCATTATTTTGTTGATTTTCCTGCAAAGAAATGTTAGCTATAAAACTTTAAGTTGGGCAAATTTGACCTACATGATGAACAACCATGTCATCATCACTATCTTCATTTCCAACATCACCCGAACCTTTTGACTCCTCCAACTCATCATCAGCATTTCTAATTACTCCCTGCCTAGACTTATACTTCTTCTGTCACAACTCATTCAACTTGACAAGCTTTTCTGCCTGTCTTTTATGGCTTACTGCGTTCTTCTTCTGGTCAAGAACCTCTAGCTTTCTGTGCAGATGTGCAAGTTGCTAGGATCCAAGTATAAGAGCACCATTTAATTGGCGGCGGTCATGCTTGATGCTCTCCCGTATGGCTTGCTATTGCTGGAGGAGTTCTTTTGTAATGCTCAAATCTGCCTCCGTTACTTGATGTAGGGAAACAAGCTCGTTAATATACTTTCTGATCAAACTGTTGCTTATATTTCTAGCACCTCACCTACCAACCTTACCAACTCAGTTAGCCTTGTAGATCATTCATGTTTAGTAGTAAGTGGGCGAAGACCTGTTTGCGGAATTCCAAGGGCTGGTGGGGATGAGGCTTTTATTGAATAGTGGAATCACGGAGGATTTGATATCGGTTTAATGGTATTAGACCAGTCGCACGCTATGCTGACAGGATGTTCTTGTTCGTTAAGGTCTTGTGTCTTGCTCTATAGAGCATGGGAGAGAAGTATCCCTTCTGTAGCTTTGTTTATGGTTGATGGGTTCGCATCTTTGCCTATACCTCTTCTTTGTAGTATGTATTGTGAGGAGAAAACAAAGCAACATCAAGTAGCTGTAGCACATGGGCCGATTGTGGAGGTAGGCAGATGAGGTGAATATTGTTCTCAATAGCAAATTCAATAAACGGAAAGTTCTCACAATGGGAATTGTGGCCATCAAGGAAGAGGATTCCGTGCTGATAGATGCCATTTGGGGGTCGGGTTTTCTGCACAAATATTTGTACCAACCACTCATAGGTAATCTGGTAAATGGTGTATCCAGTAGGCGAATGAGTAAAGAAGGCATCCTGCTTCTCCTCAAAGTCGATATTGCAATGATAACCCATAACATGTGCCCTTGCAGGATAGATAATAAGAAAAGGCAAAACTATTCCAGATCTGCAAACGGCTTCCATATGAGTCACCCCACTGCGGTTACCATACTGAATTACCTTTGGATTTCTCTTGATGTTCTGCAAATAACTTGCCCACTACCTGTGAGCCCAAGGTAAATCCCTTCTAATCCACATTTCAAATATGCACATCATGAACGGGAAACTTGCAGCGAGTAATGTAAAACTGATTGAGGTGGGATTCAAAGGATGAAAGGTCTGTAGCAATTGCACTCTTCTTGTCTAGTACCTTTCCAACTTTGTATTGAATTTCTGGATACTGAATTAAAAACCTTTGTATCCAGTTTACTCCTACCTTCTCTGCTTTTCCTTGATGTTTCCAAATGGTATCGACCATTTGATAAACATGAGAGTTACGTCACGGTAACCTATAATCATCCCACTTTTCAACTTACTTAACCAAGGCCTTATCCTATTCACTGCTGAGTAGTTGCTGATCATGATGGCATTGAATTGCTGGCTGCCTGTGTTAATGATACCTGTTATTAAATATTGTATTGAAAATCCCAAATTGTTGACATCAATTACGAATTGAGAGTCCGAAAGGACTTTGGAGAGCTTCACAAGCCATTGCGATCCTGTCCTTTTGATTAACTTTCAAATTTAGGCTTCTTTACTATAATCAGAGGTTATTTCGTAAAGTTGCAACTAAAAGATACATGGAGATCGCTTGCGAAAATTATATGTCAAAAGTAGTGAGTTTGAATTCAGTAGCTAACTTTATATAACTTACATTTTGAGGCAAGAACTTGTCAAACAATGGATAATACTATACCTATTGTAAATATGTGTGCAACAATGGGATTAAGCCAGCTTATTGGCCATTGTGATTGATCATAGTCATATTTGTAAAAATTGACAATTACTTCAATAACAATAACAACACTATATATATTTTTAAAATTATTTCATATAATGAATGCTTATCTCACACACATATTCTATTGATATCTTACGTATGATAGAGTTCGGCATTGTAGTTCTATTTACTTTTTGGTCACAATATATGAGAGAGCCTGGTGACCCATAACTAGGTGTTGACCCATAATACCCCCAATTACGTTAGTAACTATAGTTTGCCAAGTAATAGCTTAATAAATGTATATTGGTTAAAAAGTTGTTATATACATAGTCGGCTAATGGCAGCCGATAGTACCAGTCATCCATATCTTGGTTAACATATATTTGTATGTAGCCTCCTGGCACTATGATGTCTCTTTCTGTTTGTCTATCAGTTTGAAGGTTGTAAGCAATAGACATTGTCTTTTGAAGACTAGAAGTCTTGCACAATGATTCCCAGAATGCTCCTGAAAACTTTGCTTCTAGGTTGAAGATGATTTCTGTTGGTAACCTATGAGGTTTCTAAACTAATTTGATGAATGCTGCGGTAAGGTCCAATGTTGTCGGTGATATTCTGAACTAATAAAGTATGCCATTTTGTTTAACTGGTCGACAACAACAATTATCTGACTTTATCCTGACAATTGTGCAGCTGGTGAGATAATATTTACCAATGTCTATCGCCAAACAGCCTATTTGACCTATAGTTGTTGTATTAGCCCAATGTGTGGATGCCTTGAAGCCTTATCCTTTTGGTACTTGGTACGGGATCGTACTTGGGTAACGCTCCTACTTATTAGAGGTATAGCTTACTGAATGTAAGCCCAGCAAGGGGCCTCAAGGGGGCCTTGTGTGGAACAGAATCATTGACCTGCATAAGTGACAAGAGAACCAGAGCTACCTTAAACAGCAGGGTACTTAGATATCAAGTTATGTAGGGTAACTCAATTAATCAGAATAACTCTTAACCACAGGTACGCAGAGTAGCCCACTACCAGAGTTAGACTGGGTAACTGGCAAGTAGGGTAACTGATAGAACGTATGAAAATTTCCTAAGCAGAGTAAGGCCCGTCGGGTATGCTACTCTCTTGTAACAAGCTGTTACATAATGGTGGAATCTAGTGTCAATAATTGATTAGTTATCCAGGACAGTGCCATAACTTATAGTTGGTTACGCAGACTTTAGAATGGATTCGGGCCAAATAGTGATCTAGTTACCCTACCTTAGGGATCATGGTTAGGATTGCGAACCTCTAGTTTCCATAGGTTCAACGTCAGACAAAACACGAAAATTAATTAAAACCAACAGGGCATGATTTGGAGCGGTTTGGTAAACTACAATTGAGATAGGTGGCAAAGTTTACCAGTAGGTAAAAGCCTAACAAAACTAAGCGGCTGGAGGTAGTCATGTAACACAATATATAGCGCCAGAGTCAGGAGGACAAATGATATCTGTAGGGTATAAATAGTTGTAGGGGATAGCCGACCTAGTCACATTGTTACTATTGACACCAGATGGCAGCCCTTGGTCACTCTAAGTATCTAATATCCCTATGGGATGTGTGGGGCCCATCAGTGACGTAATTAGAGTGTAGGGGTCAAGCAGTAGGTTCTATAGATAAGCCTCCAATGTAGAAAACCATATTGCCTGAGACCTATACTAGTACAAAGAGACTTTTCAGGATTCTAAGGGGATTCGTCGATATTAGAGTGAGGTGATTAATGAACCATTGGTTAGGGGTAATGTAATCGGGGGTGTTTTGGGTCAACACCTAGTTATAGGTCTCTAGGCTCTATTATATATTGTGAACAAAGAGTGAATAAAACTACATTTTCCAACTCTTTCATACGTAAGACATCAATAGAATGTGTGTGTGAGATAAGCATTTATTATATGATATAATTTAAAAATATATACAGTTTTGTCATTGTTATTGAAGTAATTGTCAATTTTTACAAATATGACTCTATTCAATCCCAATGGCCTATAAGCTACCTTAATCCCATTGTTGCTCACATATATACAAGGGGTAGAGTATTCTCAATAGTTTCACAAGTTGTTGCCTCAAAATGCCAGATATATAAAGTGAGCTACTGAATTCATATCACTAATTTTGACAAATAATTTTCCCTGGCAATCTCCTTGACTCTTTTGGTTACAACCTTGTGAAAAAACATCCGATTATACCCTGAATGTTAAAAATGAATGCCCATTATCAGGACAGGATAGCAAATGCGTGTGAAGCTGTCTGAACTACTCCTGGACTCTTAATTCTCAAAGCAAGTCAACAGTTTGGGATTACCAATACAACACTAAACTACCGTTATCATGGAGGCAAACAGGCGGGAATTCAACGCTATCTGATTCAGCAACTACTAAGCAATGAACAAGAGAAGGCCTTGGTCACGTGGGTTGAAAAGTGGGATGATTATGGGATG
Source organism: Tuber calosporum (assembly GCA_003316355.1). NCBI lineage: Eukaryota > Fungi > Ascomycota > Pezizomycetes > Pezizales > Tuberaceae > Tuber > Tuber calosporum. The sequence goes on from QFET01003065.1 coordinate 14,113, forward strand.
CCTCCATGGCACTCTCATGTATATCAAATGGTCTATGCCATTGTGAAAGATCAAGGCAAAGCTGAGAAAGTAGAAGAGAACTGGATATAAAGGGTTTTAATTCCGTATCCAGAAAGTCAATCCAAGGTTGGCAAGGTACTAGACAAGCAGATGGCATTTGTTACGGACCTTTAATCCTTTAAATCCCACCTCAATCGGTTTTATAATACTAGCTGCAGGTTTCATATTCATGAAGACAATATTTGGAATGTGGATGAGAACGGATTCGCCCTTGGGCTCTCAGGTAGTGTGCAGGTCATTTGAAGAACATCAGGAGGAATCCCAATGTAATTCAGGAATGTGACTGCAGTTGGGTAACTGATATGGAAGCTCTTTCAGGATCTGGAATAGTTTTGCCTGCTCTTATTATCTATCCTGCAAGTACACATGTTATGGGTTATCATACTAATATCGACTTTGGAGAGCAGCAGGATACCTATTTAATCATTCGCCTAGTGGATACACCAATTACAGATTCCCAATGACTGGTTGTTACAAATATTTGAGGTGAAAACCCAACGCACAAATGGCCTAAACAGCACCGAATCCTGTTCCTTGATGGCTACAATTCCTATTAAGGGAACTTTCAATTTCTTGAATTTGCTATCAAGCACAATATTCTTCTCCTCTACCTTCCGCCACACTTGTCCCTTGAGCTTCAGCCACTTAATGTTAATTTGTTTTCTCCTCTCAATACATACTACAAACACGAGGTTGAAGCAAGCATGCGAGCCGATGGACCCTATTCAAAGCTACAGAAGGGTGACTTCTACCCCATGCTCCATAGAGCAAGACTCAAGACCTTTACAAAGAAGAACATTCTCTCAGCATGGCGTACTACTGGTGTAATACTATTAGACCGACATCGAATCCTTAATGATCCCACTCATCAATCAAAATCCACGTCCCCACAATCCCCTGCAATCAGCGACTAGATCTTCACCTACTTGCTGCTAGGAGTGACTGATCTACAAGTCTAAACCAGATGGTAAAGTTGTTAGGTGAGGTGTCAGAATTAGAACCAACAGTTAAAATCAGAAACATTTTTACCGCACTTGTTTCCCTATATCAAGAGACAGAGGCAGAATTGAGCATTACCAAAAAGCTCCACCATTAACAGCAAGCCAAAGGACAGAGCACCAAGCCTGACCGTTGCCAATTAAAGGAAGGTCTGATACTGGGATCCAAGGAACTTGCACATCTGTACAGAAAGCGAGAAGTCCTTGTCGAAAAGAAGAGGCCTGCAAGCCTAAAAAGACAGGTAGTAAAGCTTGTCAAGTTGCATGAGAGGCGACTGAAGAAGTATAAGTCCCGGCAGGTGTAATTAGTAATGCTGATGATGAGTTGGAGGAGTGTGGAGGTTCTGGTGATGATGGAAATGAACATTAGTGAGGAAGACATGTTCTAAATGTAGGTCAAATTACCTTACTGAAAGTTTTATAGCTGACATTTCCTAGAATGAAAATCAACAAAATAATGCCCAGAGGACCACTACTAGACGTCTCCGCCACTCAACATGCCATCAAATCAACTATAACATAGTTCATGATGAATACATTTCTGTTTAAAAGTAACTGTTTAGTATGATACACTTTGTATCCTTTGTCTCTTATCATAGTACTTTCCTTAAATAAAAGCACATAGACTTGTTCTAAATATAGCTATAATACTATGATTACAATTTGGGAGTAAATAGAGTCTTTCTGATTGAGTGGTTGACATTACTGGAGTTATTTCCTAATAATTATATCCGACCGATAACTAGGTGTTGATCCATAACACCTCAGATTACGTTAGCACCCATGTAGCCAACATAGTAATGCCATTCATCAGGAGACCTTGGTAGTTACTCGAATAGCTACCGATTGTTTAACTAGATCAAGTTTACTACTGCGTTTGCATAGAGAGAATCACCCACTAGCAAGTAAGTCTAAACTAAGGTAAGAAGTCTCATGTCCCCTTGACAGAGAGCCACTGACAAGACTTCTATCTCAAAGGGTTTTCTCCACTGCTGGCATAATTGAGATGTATTGTAGAAAACAATTCAGATTAGTAGACTATCTAATTACATATTAATCACTGACTTCCGAAGCGGACCCAGCGGAAGTCTGGCATTAACAAAACCCAGAGGTGAGAAGGGTATTCAATAATAGTGTGGGTAGGGATGAGATTTGATTGCCTTTTTAATTCTACTTAAAAAATGATATCTGCTATCTACTATGATAAACAAATATCCTTTAGAGAAGAACTTCAATTGATGAAAGCTTGTGCTTAACGATATAAAGTTTTATCATTTTGATTCAAATATATATATCTTTACCTTCTGTAAACTTTGCGATTTGTCTCTGGTACGGTCATATCCTAAGGTTCCATGATTCTAAAGGGTGCTCCTATTACAGAATATCATTAAAGGCTTCGCTCAACTCTTTGGTAAGAATTGTGGCTCCTTGCGACGCCTTTCGTCACATTTATGACTACTGGTATCCTAGTCTAGAACATGTAGCCTAGGGTGGAAAGTACACTGTCCGAAATGTCCCTATGACGCTCGCAACAAAGTTCTATAACCTTTTCCAGACCTCCTCTGGACTAAGATGTTCTAACAGACTTACGACGCGACAGGAGGGAATTGCTTAGCTGGTTGAGAGAACCGGCACCTTGTTAGGCACAAACTACTCCAGAAAGGATTACATGACTTTTCAGGAGAAACCGCATGAATCCGAACCTCCACAGGCAATAACCCCTGCGGCCATGGCGTTCGCCCAGAGAGTCGACATTGGCACCTTTTGCACTTGCTCGTTTACAAAGAAAAACTAGTAATTGGAATACATCTTATAAGTCCGTATACGTCACCGCATTCATGGTCTAAGGGTATGGGTCACGTGGTCTATCTTGAGGTCAGGTGTTCAACTCCCTGGTCCAGCAGCGTTTCTGGTTGAAAGAGAAATTTTCTACCAATCGAGTTTGCATCTCCAAACCTTCCTGCAAGATAAAAACAATGCCCCGACTGAGGGGTTATTGCTCGACTTCCAGGAAGATGACTCGGTCTTGAAAGAGCAGGTGGAAGAGAAGAAATTGGTTGTTTGGTTAAATAGTTATGAGCGACATTATCCTATGAGCCTCTCCGAAGACTGCAGTCACCAATGTATGGCGAAATCAGCATTGATCACCTCATATATGTATAAAGGTCAACAGATCGGCAGACTCCAATTGGAAGATAGGATACTATCATACCGCTAAATGGGCCAGGTGACTGAAGACCAAAAGTGTGTGACTAAGCTCTCAGGGCCAAACAGGGTTCGTACTTGTAAACCATAGTAGAAAGGTCAGATATGTTGTAAAGCTGTGGGATGAAGGTCGCTGGGTATAAATACCTGGGCAGCCCCCGGTCTTAGATACATGCTCCGCGCGACTATTTTCCTACCGCTTGAAATTCTTGCCCATTTTAGCCGTTCAAAGCTTCGCCTTTTTGTGTGGCAACTGCCACGACACACCAAATTTGCCCCTAGCTTAAGCTTCATTCTTTAGCGACACAGCCTCACTTCCTGTGTAACAGTGATAGCAACAGCTTCCCCTAGCCCCTCCAGGTCAGCCTCGCGCACCCAGCACTGCACAGCCCACTTGTCAGCCTTCTCCTACCGCCCCGGCACACCTGGAGCCATCCCTGACCACTTGATTGTAACCCAGAACCTTCTGGACGCTATAGTTACCCAGTTTAGCCTCTCCAATGAATCCTTCCCTGTATTTGACAACTCCCTCCTCCACAGCATTAGTGAAGGGGAGGCCAATATCATCACACTCCTGTGCACCTCCCTCTCCGGAATCAAGGAGGTAGTTAGCTGACTTGCCAC